>CM052130.1:22135889-22165377 GCA_028454255.1 Halictus ligatus
AATTGGTTCGTTCACTGAATCGAAGATTATTAGCACTGTTGAGGTTTTAATACTTGCTGCTGTGCAAGCTTTTGTTCAATCCGACACTGTTGGAATTTTAGCACTTGTTACCGTTTAATTTTACGTCACTCGATCACTAATCTCGATCACTTTTACCGAAGAGAATGTCCGAATTCCGTGGAACTTATACAATACATTCGCTGAAATGTCGTCACCGTGCAATATGCGCGTTCAATTCGAGCAAGTTTACGGTTCAGAGTTCTATGTTATTTAGTAATTAAAGGTGTCGGCTTTGATGATGTTTATTAGCACTTGCTACCGTTCAATTTCTCGTCACTCGATCAGCGAATTTCTTACTTTTAGCGAGAAGAACGCGAATCGACTTAATACCGTTAAGTGTGCGCGAGTTTGAAGCAAGTTTAAGGTCCGGAATTCTTTGCTATTTATTGAACTGAATTGTTGATAGTACCTATTGAGAATTATTAAATTTTTCGTTGCTCGATCAGTAAACTTGATACTAAAAGACATAAATCGATGTCTGATCTTTGGAATTGTTATCGTTCACTGACATGGATTTTACGAAAGATGAAGGAACACAAGAAAATAATAAATAATGTTTTGCACGTATTTGGAAGTACGTTGTAATTCATCCTTCACGTATAATTTTAAAACACATTAACTTTTGACACCAAAGTCCAAGTGCACAGCGGTGCAAGCGTGTGCAGATTAGTTTGGCTACGTGTCCGTCGAAAGACTAATATTTTGAAGCAAAACGACACCATGGACATTTTCTGTGTAAATAATTCGTTTGTTGTATATGTATAGACAGTGTGTATTTTTTGAAGGCCACATTAAACCTTCTGCCATCTGATTTCACCGCTTCGGCGAGATCGTGAAAACAGATTAAACCCCTATAATCGACAACCGGAGTAAATCGAGCTGCACTCTTACCCAGCAAATCTCCACTGATTATCAACATTTTCGATACCCTACTTCGTAACATCAACAATCCAGCTGCTAAGAATTACTATCAGCGAATTGCAGAAAATTCTAGAAACTTCCACAAAGACGAACTATCTAACACAAAAAGGTTTCTATCGCAAAATCAAAGAGGAAGGAAACACTTCGGCGACTAAAAATTGCGACTGTACGACGGACAAATCAACTTCACAATTTTCAAAGTGCTCTCAAGGATTCACCACACGCTAAGTACACTAAGGGCTGGCACGACGGTGCGCTCTACTCGCTACACTTATTTCTAACTTATACCCGAAGAGCACACGGTGAATAGCCGCAAAATCCGCCGTCTGAAAACACGCGTACAAGGCATTCCGAACAAAACACGTCCAAAAGATACGTCTGCGTATCCACCGTTTCGAGGGTGGAAGACCCGTCGGAGAACGGCACGCTAATCTGGCCCGTGTGCTCTTCAACGGATCCAGGTCCCGTGAAATCGCTCGCAACACAGTCTCCGTTCACGCGTGAAGCATCCGTACCGTGCGTGTTCAACCTCTATCGATTCATGCTGTCGTCGGGAACAGGAGTTGGCAGCGATCGCTTTTGATAATTTTAGAGCACATTTGGAGGATCGTGTGCGCTTGGTCCGAAACGTGAACACTAGAACTACAGTCAAAATGACTGGTTCCTAATTTTTTCTTTTACAATTATCGGAAATTTTTGTAATGAACCTCTTCGTTCAAGTACATATCACAATAAAAGTTGTACGAAGTCTGAATGGGCACAGTCTTGTCACTGTTCCAAAGCAATACACGTCAGTCGCATTTATTGCTCGGTAGTTCCAGTGTTAAAGGACGGCGTTCGAGCACAGCCGTGAAGGAGAAAGAATTCGAATTTTCTGGTTCGATTTTTACTGGTTGGAAAAGTCAGAAGTACCGGGCATCGACTGATAATGAAACGAAGGCTGAAGTACGCTAACGAAGGGACATTAACACATTGCTGACCGGCAACTTTTCTGAAAATTTTGATACTTTTCTCGTATGCCCGGCTTAGCACAGCTTGTCACGAGTTTACTGGTGACCGGTCAGCAATGGGGCCTGAAGTTTTGGAGGGACTTTAGGTCTGTGCCAACTCCTGCTTCGACACGAGCGTCGAAGTCCGCGAAGGTTCGTTACGAAATCGTGGCGGCGCGGCGCGGCGGTAACGGAAACGGTGATCCAGCGGTTTCCAGGGAACAAGGACGGCCGATCTGGGTTAACTATCGTCTATAATAATGGTAGGAATAAAAAAGGCTGCGAATACATACAGTTGGGGTACTCACCGTCCTTGGGCGGCGAGGGGCATTGGGGCGCGTACGATCCCAGGTGATATCCGTAGGCGTTGTGCTGGTGCATGGGCGCGAACGGATATCCGGCTAGCGCGGACCTAGGACTGGGGAATCCTGCCTCTGCGTGTTGCTGGTTCCCGCTGCCGGGTCCGGACGTTTGGTGTCCGAGCGCGCCGACCTGATGCGAGAACTGATGGGCACCGGGCACATTGTGTCCACCGGGGTAACCGCCACGCAAACTCGCCGGATTGTACAGGTTGTTGTGCTGCAGCTCGATGAACGCGGACTTGCCGCTCTGGGATACGGGGGTGCTGGACGCGGTGCTGTCCCCGCCATTGCCGCCGGGCGGCCCGGGTGTCACCGAACCGAGCCCGGTGTGATGAAGATGCTGCTCCATGTCGGAGCCGCCGCCGCCGGCGCCAGCGCCGCCTCCGCCGCCGTTACCACCGCCAGCGGATGGTCCACCGCCTCCCGACATGCTGTTCGGGGTCGGGGTACTAGACGGACAGGGGTCGCCCGCCCCGAATGGGCTCCCCAGGTCCGTGAAGTTGAGCGTCGTCGTGCTGCCCGGACGCTCCACCTTAGTCGCGACGTCGATGCCGCCGCCACAGCCCACGGTTCGAGCGGACAAACTCGCCGACGACGTCGTCGCCGCCGCCGACAAGCGGACACCGTACGGCGCACGAATCTTGGGGCCTCTATGGGTTACCAAAGCCGACCACCACTTTGGAAGCGGATCGCCTACCACCTCGGGGACCTCGATGACCCTGCGGCGGTTCGATGCATCGGACAACGACCGACGGTGTCTCTTTCCCAGACGGTGTTTACTGTCCACACTCGCTGTATATCACTGTATATCACGATGCTCGGGATTATTGTCACTGAGCGAACAGTCACCTTGGCGTTATCCACTGTACCCGATCGGGCGAGTTCGAGTTTGGTCGGGTGTGTCCTCACAAAATGCACTTTCTTTCACCCGCGATGATCCAGAGTCAAACGCACACGGCTGTGGATCTTGGTTCGGTTCGCCACTCTACTCGATACACCAGATCGAGTTACGATAACGAGTTCATCCTGGATCGTTTCACTGCGCGACGGCCTCGACGATGCTGGAACGTCGCGTCGCGTCGCGTCGCGCACGGTACGCCGAGGATCTTTGGATCACCACTACGCCACGTTTCCGATCGCGGCACTGACCGAAAAAATCAACCCCGCGGTCACGGGTCGACCGGAAACCGAAGGACGTCGGGTCCCGGATGGATACGGGTCGTCGGTCCAGCTTCTCCGACGGGAACCGGTAATCTGCCGACCCCGCAGCTCTCCCGTGACAGCACACTCGCGCGACACAGCTCCTCCGCTCTCGTGATTTAATTGTATACGTCGCCGGCGACGACGACGACGACGACGACGACGACGACGATGATGATGGTGACACTGGCGTGCGCGCGCGCGCACACACGCTCTCGCTCGACCAGCCAGCAAATGTGTTTTCCACGCGGTACGCGGTGATTACTCGCCGTGGAGCATCCTCGCGCGTCGCCCGGACGCGGTGTCGACGAGAGCAACGACGACGGCCGCGACGATGCCGCGCGCCACGGTACCGAGTAGGGAGGAAGAAGAGGAAGAAGAAGAAGAAGAGAAGAAGAAGAAGACAACGACGACGACAACGACCACGACGACGACCACGACGAAGAAGAGAGAAAAGCACACACGCGCGCCTGGCCCAGTAACTGCAGTGCACACCGCGCGGCGCGGACCGGTATAATGATACATAATGAAGCCGGAGCCTCTCCCCGGAGCCCGGTGCACCGTTTCCGAAAGTCGCCGCGGTGGCGCCACTCAAGGACACGCCCCGATCGCCCGTTACCGCCGACCGCTATTGGCTCGAACCCCCTCCCCTCGCCGCGGCGAGCTGACGTCAAGCGAGCGCGTTGGCTGCGCGGAGACCATTATGGTGGACGACGGGGCCGTGCCGGAGCCGAGCCACGCCCACCGACGCCCGACGCCCTCGGGGTAACGGCGTTCGCGGAGGTGTTCTCTCTACCTGTCCGAGGTCCCTTTTCGTTCGTCGTGCGCGCACCTAGCCGCCACTACTCCCGACACAGACTCCGTCGGGGGTATAGCTCGACAAGAAACCCAGAGGCCACGCTCCCGGTTTGCTCCTATGCACGGAGCACGCAGTTTCGCCCATCCTCGAGACCACGGGCCTCCACTATCGACCGCGAGATTAGACGGGAATCGAGGGTTCAGGGCTCGGTGACATCTGGAACGCGAGTGCAGCCCTGGAACGTTTCGTTCCGCTCCGGAATTCTCGATGCTCCGACCACCCTACCCTCTGTGAAACCCAGCCCGTACCGTCTTCGCCGCTACGCGAAACTATCAGAATCTGTTTCCCATCGGGAAATATGCGGCCGAAACCCGTGAGCTAAATTTTTCGCAGGATATATACTTTAGGAAATTTCTGTTTGTGAAATCTCGTGGTTTCCGAGCACGGTGTTCTTCAGGCATGTCGCAGCCTACGAGACAACGCGTCCAACAATTTTCATTATCTCAAAGAATTTCTGTTCACGAATTTCGGAGAGCGGGTAGTATCGCAGAGAATGCTCCGAGGCCGCGAAATGCAAGAATCCGCTTTTCGTCGTGTTTCTTCCTCGGCTAGGCCACCGTTCGAAGAAAACGTCACTTACTCTCGAGGCACTCGCATACAAATAAGGAATTAAGAACATGCATCGTAATAAAAGACACTCGAACGTCGGCGTGACAGTTTGACAACAGACGACGTCCTTGGCTCCGCCCATTAACCCACCGCGAAAGGAGTGGACCGCTGCCAGATGGAGGTGGAGCAGCTCGTACGACACGTTTTTCCGTTCTCATGTAGGTACACGCAACGTCGCCGCTAATCCCTCGGATTCATTCCTCGGGAAGCTATTTTTCCCTGTAAGGGTCTCACAAGCTCTCCATCAATCTCCCCTTCGCAAACGCGTTCGTCACTAGCCTGCGGATTTTTTTGCAAAATAAAAATCGTCTGAATCCGTAGCAAGAAACAAGATTCACTTAGGAATTTCATTCTTCAATCAATCTCCTATTTCAGTTTTATTTTTCTGATCCTTGAAATTGCTCGTTTCTGTACGAATAAAAAGATCTATCCTACAACCTCCGATAAAAATTCAACGTTGAACTATCAACTTGAAATTACGTACAACATTGTCGAAAAAGAAATTAACCGAACCATTCTTAACTTCCCAGGAAGAACAATTAAATGTGCTTCCAGGTATCGGGACCATTTCTATTCAAATGAAGACAACCTTGTTGCTTCTTTCTTTTTAATTCGAAGTAAAGATACGCTCCAGATCGAACGCGTGAATAATTTATCAAACCGATCGGAGCTCGGTGCATAAAAATCCCATAAAACCGCTGTTCCTTTGATCCTACAAAGTCTCGCATTCCTCTCGTCGTTGCCTATTTTCAAGGTACATCGAAAATTGCATACCGCGAATAGGTGTAACGCGAGCTGTGACCCAAATTTTCTTCGAAAAAGATGCCAATCTCGCGAGAGGTCGCATTATAGGTAATAGAATTTTTTATCGAGCCAATTTCTGCTCGGGGCAGAGGCTATAGAAGCCGGTAGCACCGCCGCGGGAGAGAAAGAGAGAGAGAGAGAGAGAGAGAGAGAGAAAATACGCTCGTGGTACACGTCGAGGGAATTTCGCAACGCGACAGGTCTTTTCGCTGATCCTATCGGCGCGAGCTGTGCACGGCAGAGACAGGTGAAGGTGCGGAATAGGATCGGGATCTCTTTCGCGAGCAATCCCAAGCATGGCTGCTCGCCCACGAGCCGCCTTTGTCTACCAATATACAATTAATCCGATGCAAATTTCCCCAGCAATTTCACGGACTACGGCAAATCGCTTCTGCGCTCGCTCCGCTCCGTGACCCTTTCGAACATGCGAGCAGGGTGGCTTCAGATTTCGCGGTCTTTCCGCGGAAAGGGCTGCAATGTTGCCATTCTACAGGGTGAAACTACATTCTCGAATCGTATTGCCGTAATTAATACACAGTGTGTTCCATTATTGCTAGTATTGTATCAACACTAGATTTAATTTCTTTAAAATTCTCGGATCTCAAAAATAGCCCATGTCAATGTTTGCCTGTTTGATTGAACACCACGTCTCAAGGGTTTAATTGAATAAAATAACTGCGATATAATTTTAACGTGGCTTGTATGTAAGGTAAAAATCCTTCGATGTTATTCTGCTTTGCAGCATTTTTGATATTTGAATTTTTGAGATTGGTTACATTTATTTATTCAAACGCATCACTCTTAGAAAAGACTGCAATGTCTCGATAAATGTGGTCCTATTATTTTTTAAAAAGGCAGTATTGAAATATATGAAAATGATCTTATCTAGAAAAAGAAGAGGAAATATTAATACCAGGAATCCGATAAAAGTAATGATCCTGAAATAATAAAGACAACGAAAGGATGAAGTAAAGACAGATTTTAAAATAATAATAGATAATAATAATAGATAGTCTTCCTTTCTCTATAGATTTAATAGATTAATAATTATATAAGAATATTTTTAAATCCATCCTCGGTTTTTACTGTTTCGTACTCCTCCCTTTGTGTTACTCGTTTTTAGCCATAAATGCATAAATTCTGCGTTCTGTTTTTAGCCATAAATGCATAAATTCTGTTAGGTCAGCTAATTAAATATTATTGTAATAAATGCGAGCGTTGAAAAACGGACCGGCATTATGTGCCATTATTCTGTGAAATCGTAAACCACGATTGAAAAAGATTTACGACGGCAAATGTGATATTTGATATTCAATAGGTACTTGAGATCGCTGGTCCAACTTGCGTTTTTGAAAATTGTTTTCTAACAATTTCTTTGCGTGCTCTGCATTTCTTGTCACGCAAGATACATTTATACAGTCTTTTTTTTCTTTAGAAGAACAATTAGAGAGATGCTTTTGCAGGAAATTATTGAATAACTTTATTGATTGGGGCGTAGAGTGTACTACAAATTTCGCAAAATAAAAATAAACGGAGCCTTGTCGTTCTTGTAAAGCAATATAATTTATGCACTTTTGGCAGCTCTAGTCTTTTGGCCGATCTAGAACAATCTGTTACACGGAGATTTGCTGTAGCTAGAATTTTAGGATAATAGGAGACACTTTTCTCCCTTTTTTTTTTTTATTCCATACAGCCCTCGCGATTCATCGATTTTCCATGGATCTCTGGATTGCAAATTTTGCCGCGCTCCGTGTATCGGTGAAATCGCAATTTTCACGCTGCCTTCAAATATTTAACAAGCGGAGCATTGTCGTCGACAGTCGGCTGTCGGATGCGCGTTATTGGCTCCGGTTACGTGGCTGGCTCAAAGCTGGCTAAATCAGAGCGACAGAACCGCCTAATTAAATCGAAAGTCGGGTGGAAATCGACTGGGAAACGACATGCTCCTGGCCGCCGCCGCTCGCTTTATCTGATCGCTCCTAATCGTCTTCCCAGAATTCACTCGATTTTTTCTTCGTTTTATATCGTCCTCTCCCAATCGCCATTTTTCTTCGTCGTTCTATTCCCTTAGCTCATTGTTTACCCCTGCTCTAGAATTTACCCAACCGCGTAATTGACAAACGATGATTTTAATTAACGAAACAGAAAGAGAGAGAGAGAGAGAGAGAGAGAGAGAGAGAGAGATAAAGAAAGACATAGAGGGAGAGGGAGGGAGAGAGTGAGAGTGAAATTCACGAGGAATCGGGAGCAGAAAGCTGTTCGCGAGACAGAAACTAGCGGGGACATTTCTTCGGCCGAATGATAATTACGTCTAATCAGTCGCCGAGCACGATTACCGGCTCGGCCACGGGTATCGTCTCCAATGATACTAGTTACCGGGATAATACCCCGTTCATTAACATTGCATCACGTTCCAGCGGCGCACACCTACTCGATACTTCAATTACACGAATATTTATCCCCGATACTGTCGTCTAGCCACGCGAGATTAATTGCACGACGACGGACAATAGATGCGTACTGGGAATTAGTTTCCATGTAAACAACGCCGTTCCCTCCTTTGTCTAACATTCGAGATCGTTCCTAACTTATCTCCGATTCTCTTACTATTAATTTCCCAATGATGGGACTTGCATCCCCATTTATTTATCTTGCAATTTAGCCTGACAACGCTTGCACGGACACGGTGAATTAATATCAGCTGGTTCTTATCGCAACTCGTACAGCTGTATTCGTACACTTGGTTTGTTGAACGGTAATTAGTTGCAACACTGAGAATTTTCGGAAAACGTAAGCACATTAAAATGGAATGCGATACTAGATTCGTTTAGCGATCTCGGGGAAAACGTGAGGATATTAAAATACTGCAGATTTACTGAACTTTATAAAATAACGGGTCACCAGAAAATCCAAGAAAGCAAAGCAATTTATGCATGGAATAAAATTTGAGAAATTTTGATAATATTAATTGTAAGAGTATCATACATTAAATTCTGTACCGCGAATAAATTACGGCCACGATTCGCATTCAATTCTGAGCAAACGACCGAGTCTCGGATCTCTGGGAGTCGAAGCGCTGAAAAATTCCATAAAACCAAATTCATAGAAGTAAAATAAAAATAGAAAATCGGGATCACGATAGCTGTAAGACTTGTTCCGTCCTTCTCGCGTCGTATAGACTGCAACTGCGACGAATAAATTAGCGCGAGGAGTCGGAATTTAATTCAGAACAAATAACCGGGTCGGTCGCCTACGAGAGACGGTGCGCTGAAAGTGTTAAAGAGGGCCTTTACGAGGTCCGGCATGATTTTTATCAGTGGGTCAGAGGCTCGAGGACACCGGGCCCCGTGGAACGGCAGCGTGCCCCGACGGATGAAACCGGATGCAAAAATAAACCGGTGTACTGCCGGCGGTGTAGTACTTAAAATCGAATTTTTCTACGTCTCCCGGAGAAAATCACTTCCCTCTTGGTAATACGGGGGTACCTGAGCGCCCTCAGGTACGGCACTAGGCCAAAAGAGCGTGGCACGCTCTTACAGCGCGAAATTACATTGGGGGGCTAATTGCACGGCGGTGGTAGCGCAAACACGTGTCATCAGTTGACCACCACCACCAACCACCATCACCACCACCACCACCACCACCACCACCACCACCACCACCATCGCCACCACCACCGCCGCCGCCACCATCGGGCATCGGTATGGCCATCACCATGCAATGCCCATGGTAGGTAGCTGCGCGCGGTCGGTTGTGTACGGTGAATTACGTAATTGAGGTAAATGGCGGCTATCCAGAGTGCGGGGAACTGTGCTAAATAAAATGCCATTCAATTAGGCGACGAGAGGACCCGCGTTGCTGCTTCACCGCTGACTGTGACCAGCCACCGCAGAACTTTCCTAAAGCCGATAGGTCCTCCCGTCCATCATGAAACTTTCTACTTTAAAAAGATCTCTCCCTCTCTCTCCTTCCCCCTCCCCTCCACTCTCTCTCTCTCTCTCTCTCTCTCTCTTCTATACTCCCGCGCAAGTCCTCCCACTCTCACCTCCCAACGTCGCCCAACGCTCGTCTCTTCGTAAGAATCGACGGATAATTGGAGACCTCATCAGCACGCCTTTTACCTTGTTTTTTGATGGAGGATAGTGGGGGGGGACGACGTTGAATGGGAATGAAGAGATTGTGGCGGAGAGCTGGGGTTTTCGGTGTAACTACACCGGCAACTGGTGGGCTGACGACCGACGACTTGCTTACCTGCGGGGGCGGCTTAAGGCTCAATGAAAAATGGGTTAAACGCTGCTACGCTAATTGCCGGACCCGTGATCGTGTTCGATTGCCTCGGACGATCCCCCCGGATTGATACTCGAAAGATGTCTGTACATTCGTAACAAATCCTCGTCATTCGACAGCTTCAAGTTTTAGCAAATTGCCTGTTTCGCAAAAATAAGCAGCCGCAATTCGGAGCAATCGAAAGAATCGAACAGTATCGATGGTTCGCTTTCGACCTACTAAGATTATCGCAACAAGAAACAAATTCCCAAGTAACGGTTTATCGCAACCGACACGGAAAATGTTTATTTTGCATAAAGATCCGCCGTCTAATTATAAGAATTCTGAGCTCCTATCTTCGCAATCGTTCGCTCACTTTCTCCTAAGATACTTTTGCACGATGAGGAACCCAATTACTGTGCCTATATTAATTATTAGACTGCGGATCCTTATGCATTTATGGCGTTTGAAAATTTTCAAAAAATGCTATAATATAAAATTCCACAGAACTTAGCACGATTTTTATTTATTTCAGATCTACGAAGGCTACTACCGCTGAAAATTAGATTTTATTTGTTTTGATTTTTCTAAAATTTGCCTACAAAAATTGAAAATTGTATGAACATCCGCAGTTGATTAATTATACGTATTCTTAACACATAATGTATATTAAAAAAGAGATATATAACGTTAACTGATTTTAATGAAAATAATTCAATATCTCTTTTTTAATATTAAGTATGCTTTAAAAATAAATGTAAGTAATATAGGCACAGTAATTGGTACCTACGCAGTACTTGGCCCCCTAGTCAGTGTCTATTGTACACCGGCGGCACGCTCTCCGTTCAAAGTGCAATAATTCAGAAACCTCTGCACTAGTATGATTCGATGTTGATGCGAATGGGTTGATACGAATCATGTTCGTTCGCCGAGAGGTGTTCATTCGTTGTGCAGGTCAGTCTACTTGGTTCCTCCGGGAAATCATCGTCCGATAAGCATTCTTCCGTTTGTCCGGCTGTTTTTCTCGCGTGCTCTGCCCGTAATCGGCTCCTTTTGTTTCTCTCGCCGCGGGATGCGGTGCAAAGCTGCCTACGCCGTTGAATTAAACTGGAACTGAAATTCTAATGAGGCCGGATGTTCCTGCGATCTGATGCACCTGATCTATAATTTCATACCCGCATGCTGTCCGTGCGCCTGCATGCACCAGGTAGCTCCGCGGAAAAAATAGGAGAAATACGAATGCAAACAGATACGTTATTTGTAACCGATCAGGTCCGCGAAGAATATGAATTAGTCTCCGCTGGCGGTCGTTGGTCCGATAGCGATTTATCATTTATCGGTTGACGTGTCAAACTATTCTTACACCTGCTGCTTCGCGTAAAAATCCTCGCGTTGTAACCTAACATCTCCTGTCTGTCGTTATCGTCTAGATATCTTCGGAAGATACGGGAACTAGTGAAAAACAAAACTTTGTTTGTTAACTTCTCAAGCGGGAACGCGCCGGGATTATTCTTTTGTGTTTAGTCCGCGTTTCATCGGAAGGCTACCGTAAATAGAAGGTTAAAGTAATTGTGGATTTATAACTCCGGCGATTAAATTTGTTGCGAAGAAGCTGTTGTTGCAGTGATGAATTTTTATAAATTTATATAAATATATTCTTTATCGTGGTCGTTCGAATTGCATTGAATTAATTGTCGTAAATATTTCTTTTCTTTTCTACCTACATCAAGGATATTAATGTAATGTTTTCAAAAGTGTCCAATATTTATGTACGAGGAACTGTGTAAATAACAGAAACATTGATTGCAAACCGATCTAAAGATTGTATGGAAAGTATCTGTGAATTTATAATCTGTTTTTGAATATTAAATTTGCCGCAGATCTCTATGCGATTAACCGTACTCGTTTTTCCGAAGATTAGAATAAGAAAAAGATTACATTCATTAACTAGAAGCTTGTTTGTCCTAGAGACGGACTAAAATCATTAACTATTTCCTTTGGGGGCAAGTTGCTGCGTACCTTGAGAATTAGCCATAAATTGCACGAAGATCCGCGGTCTAGTGATAACGTCGTTGCTAACATAAAGGGGTGACTAATTAGTCCATTAAACAGTACAACTCTATAGAAAACCTGGGGGCATCCCTTACGATTAAAGCTACTTAATTGTTCACCGCTGAATCTAGTTATTCCCACCGTTCGTTTGCGAGCGTTATACAGTGTTCACACGATGTATGTCCAATACACGGGTCTGGCCGGGGACATATATCGGCCAGGAGATACTATTCTTCGATCCACGCCGAACGTAGAAAAGGACAATACTGAAAATAGGAAATAATGAAAAATAAGAAAGTTTTTTATTGGATTAGTAGTGGTCTCACACCGATATCCCGAACCGTATTATATTACACTCCTCTCTCCAGCTTCATGGCCTCTCACGAGGTATAGTTCTGGAACTTTTATCGGCTAGGCATTTGGGACATATATAGAGTAAACATTGTAGTTCGCGTGTATGAATGATTTATTTCGGTTTATCGGGACAACACTGAACTTCTACTAATGGTGATATTGTTACGGTGAAATTATGACAGCAATGAAGCTGCCAACCCTCCTCTCCCCCCTCCCCTTCCGAAGATATCGCAAAGATTTGGATTGGAACCAATCGGTCAAAAGGAGTCGACTTCCGATCGAAATTTCGGTTTCCGTTCAAGAGGATAGTTTTCGATGAGAAGATCGACAGATAGACTGCATGAAAGGATCTTCTTTTTCTGTATGATCTCTTAGATATTAGGGACTAGTGGTCGATTATTATTCTATAAAAATAGTTGTGTTCGCAGTTGTTCAGTATTGGCATGAACAGGGAGCAGTCAAACGAAGGTGATCCGTTCAAAATTGTTTTCTCTCGCTTGTGTAATTGTCTCGCTCTCGTAAACAGCCGTGTCTCCGGCGACAAACACCTCCGTTTGAATGTCACCTCGCGCGCAAAGGTGAACCGAATTCGCCCATTAGAACAATAAGATCAACCGTCCTTCTGACGTTTCGTGCGTTATCGTGCGCGAACGAGTGGACAGAACACGTTCATACCTCGCAGCTCTCGCTTGCATCAGAATACGTTCATACTTCGCGGCGCTCGCTGGCATTAAGACTTCGTTCGTGACTTCGTCACCTATTCTCAATTATTCATATTCTCGCGGCCTCGTTGCTTCCTATCTCGATATAGTTTGTATCCCGATTTCCCTTACATTTCGTTGTTTGTGCCAACGGTGCGGCCCGGTCGTGTTTAGAACAATTAAAATGGCGTTAAACAACATTCGCGTTTTTCCTCGGCGCTCAATCCTGAGCGGTCCCGGCCTCAGGCACTCGAACAATCGTTCAAGCCGAAACAGCAGTTCTTCTCTATTATGAAATAGAATGTGCTCACCGGCAAGGATGAGCAGAAGCAAAATATTATCGCTGGATTTTTGCAATTATGACGAAAAAGGGGCAGTAAAATTTGAAACGGTAAACATATTAAATGAATTTAAGAATACAGTGATTTCTCCACATATGTCGTCAAAGCCTGGATGATAAACGTCGCGGAATTATCCCCACCGCGGGGTATACTCTGTGAGGGGCCTTGAAGCTCGACCTCGAGCAGTCACTGTATCAACGTACTGCTTTCGACTTATTATGATCATTAACGAAGGAGAATCGCTAAAGCAGGGTTCAAGGTGACAAAATTTTTCAGCTCACGTTATCATTCTGGGCCTAAACCTTGGTTTGCTCACCTGAGGCTCCCTAGAGAATTCATTTGCTGGATTAATAGACTTCGATCTGGACGCTTTCATCTAAGGGCTTCCCTTTTTAAGATTAGACTTGCTGCTGACACAGGTTGTCCATGTGGTTGTCTAGTACAGGAACCTAATCATGTGCTATGGCAATGTCCGATCCTAATCATGTGATATGACAATAATAGAGACGCTTTGATTCGCAAACTTTGCAACAAGGGTTTCTTTCCACCCTATACAATAGATTCCTTTCTGTGCGGACCCTTTCTTTGTCCTCTATTTTTCATACATTCGTTTCTTAATATTGTATTCGAAAATGTTCATTATATTGTCTCAATCCTAGTTTATAAGCCACCTACATAATGTAACGTTGGCATGCACAGCCATGTGCATGCTGCTAATAATCCCATGTGGGGTTTTATAGCTTAATAATTATCTCCTGTTTCTGGCAGATGGTGCAGAAAATTTTTATTTAGTCGTAAAGATCCGCGGTCTGGTTACAGCGTAATGTAATGCGTCGGATTGATACGACGATTCTTTTGTTCTTACGCGTGTCTTCCAGGGTGGGTGGGACACGGTCCTAAATATAGGAAACGATTTCGGACGCCCGGGTAATACCGAGCACGGAACACGGTCAAACACATTGTTTGCGGGCAACGCCCACCCATACTGGCCCCGGCTTTTACTGCCGGGCAGTAAAGAACGAAAATTATGATCGGACTGCTTGTCACTGCTCCGGGCGTCGCGTCGAGGAGCTCTCTAAGATCAGCCTATCCCCTAAAGTCGCTCGTTTCCCCGCAATTCCGCGTGTACGGGCCCGAGACGTGCCATTAGTAATGTAAATGGAACCCGCCGGAAAACGTTTCCAAGGAAAAGTCGACGTTTATACATTGCGGCCACGATCTGTCCACAGTCCACGGCCGAGCGATTCGGTAGTTTGCACTTCTACTTCATTGTTCACCACTGGGTGGGTCAATTTAGAACCAGCATTAAGTCGAAAGATTTTTTTGAAAAATTCAATGTTTTCATTTCGAACTTTAAGAATTTTTCCTACGACGCGAACAACTTCTACCGTCGTTCTCCGAAAAATATTTTACGTATCCTCGTTGCGCCAGAAGGAATGTAAGAAAGCGAAGAAACATTTTCGTGCATAGTTCAAGCTGAGGGGGGGGGGGGGGGCGGTTAGGGAAACTACGAAATCTAGAATCGAGAGAAAGTCCCTGGGCGCTCGAGATGCAAGCGCAATTACACCCGGGGGCGATAAAAGTGTTACTTCGCGGTGTAATTTAGAAATATTTTTGCGCCGGCTTCGTTCGGGCCCGGGAAACGAGAACCGTGGCGCACAGAATTGCCACTTCGCCGGTGCAATTCGTCCGCGAGTTTCCACGCCGCTCCTGTTCATTATTCTACTTTCCATCCGGGAACTACCGGTAAACTTTTCCCCTTTCGATGCGAGGAATGCAAAATTGTTCTGTAAAAAGCTATGGGGCCGGATGGGAAATCGTACCGGAGAAGCGACAAGTTGTCTACTTCTCTCTTTCTCTCTCTCTCTCTCTCTCTCTCGTCCCCTTCGACCCTTCGTCACGTGTCTTGAAAGACACAATCATTTGAAACAGCTGAGATGTAATATTAATACATCCAGGAAGACCATAAATCGAATGAATAATTTCTTGAAACGCGTGTTCCGTGTTTGGCGACGCGTTGCTGGTACAAATCACCAGCGCAGAGCGCTAAATTAATTATTTATCGAATCACCTGCACATTTCGAAGGTTTAACAGAGTCCTTTAATAGAGTTCCCGATTTATTACGAATCACCTGAGAATAATTGTACAAGTTTTAGGGGCTCGTTGTGAAGAGTTCAATCTTCGAATCTGTAGCAGATTCAGTGACGAGAAAATGTTTATTTTTAGCGCCAGAACTATCGGAAGGGTCGAAGGGACTTCGAAATTAAAACAGAGTACAATGATTTACTGTATATAATTATAACCTGTGCAATAGACACTTCTATCTCAAATATACGAGCAAATAAATCGCAGGCTGTTTACAGATAGATACAATACACTCTGGCATTGTTAATGCAACGTTTACAGCTGAAACACAATTAATGGTCACTTATAGTTCCCGTTCTGTATAACGCGACGCTACAGTTTCCCATGCATGACCTAAAACATTCACGTGAAATTGATTACCGATGGAGTCTCTGCCGCTGCAAGGACAAATGCTACGTTCCCGAGGCGTTGCGATCATTCAGTTCTGTATGATACAGATTTTCCCATCTCGTTTGTCAACGTGCGACGCATTTCGGGATCGACAATGACGAAAAGATACAGCGTTTTTCAGGGATCGATGGAAGCTCGATCGTGGAAAAGGAGCAACATCCGCCGGCACCGGTAACCTCTCATTGAAGGGCTCGCCACACCCTTCGTGGTTGTAGTCTTTTGGCCCCTTTTTCCCCTTCCCGTGGGATCGTCACTTTCGACGTAGCCGATGAAACGCGGCATCCTTTTGTTTCAGCGGTTCCATTCACCGTACGGGCGACCACCTTAAGAGCGAGTCTCTTTTCCTTTTCCACGTATTCGGTTCGAGAAAGAGAGGAAAAAAATACAACTGGGAGTAGCCGGGGCAGGGGGAGGGTGAAAAAAGGACGAGAGGCCACGGGATGGAAGGGTAGGAGACAGAGTAGGAAACGGTTCTCTGTATAATTACAGAGGCGATCTTACCGGAGACCCGCCGTAGATGAGTGACAGTGGGGACCACCTTTCTCAATCTAATGGCTCTTCCGCAAAGGCAGTGGCGATCCGAAATTAGCCTGGAAAAATTGGTTTTCTACGAATTTGTGCGTGGGGTGGCTCTCCACGGGGGTGCAAAGTATCGAACGATCGATTCGATCGGGTGCATCAGAGTCGCTCGATTCGCCGAAATTAATTCCTGAACTCTAGATTATAGCAATCCAGTTTCTTCTAAATCGATTTTCCCCATTGCGTCCTTATGATGCAAGTGCGTTGAATAATAAATAAACTGTGGATCATGATGCGAGATGAAAATGTTCTTCATCGATTGTGGGAAACAAGGGTTAAATAAAAATTGAATTCGTTCCCGAACCCTTCGGAAGCGGCGTCGGTACACCACACTGATCAACGAACATTTAAAAATTGATTACGCGTGGTCAAATTATGAGACGCGATATATTTTCATACTTTGTCGTTCACTTTCTCGTATTTCAACATAGTCGTGGAAAGTATGAAAAAGTAAATCAACGGATTAGGGTAACGTCCCTAACATTGTACAATATCTACCATACAGAAAGGAACCGACTGTCGGGTGTTGTCCTCGAAGGGTTAACAACTTTGTTAATATTTAGAAGAATATTATCGGATATTTCTAATCGTTAACTATTTTATATTCCGCCCAGCTAATTTCTTTCAGTCAACAAGGATGCTGAAAAGAACCATACGATGGTCCGGATGACTCGGCGAGAAGGTGGTTCGGTGGCCACGCACAAAAGTTTGAAAGACAACGGCAGGAAAAGAGCGAGTAGCATGCGGCCACCAATGAAGAGAGATGGTCAAGCACATGGTGGAAGAGGCTAACATTGTACGAGGCATCGAAAAGTTTCGTATATGGTGTTACCATACGATATCCTGAATCGTGTGACTCCTTGCGAGCACAAACAGCCGCCATAGAATTAATAAATTTTTTGGAGCTGTTAATAATCCAGTAGGTTATGAAATAAGCTAAAGCCAAAAGTCGGTAGTACATGAAATAAAAAAAAAACCCAGAATACAGTTTATTCAAGTGTGAATACAAGTGTTCGAGACTGTGTTTGAAGTCTGTCCTCGGAAAAATGCCGCTTTTACTAGAGATCATGGTTTTGGACGTGTATTGAGGATACACGTATTCGCGTGTTCGCGAATATCCGTATTTTAATCAGTGTACTTGTTTACACACGGATACGCGGGTACTGAAGTATCGAAATACACAGATAATAAGCGGGTACACGTGTATCGAGCTACACGGATAATACACGGGTATCCGTTATTTTCAATACACGTGTATTATCTGTGCATTGAAGGTCAAGGGTACACGTGCGTCGATATAAGGTTTGATGTTACAGTTGCAAGACCTTCAACTCGTGTTTAAGACTTATTGGAAAAGCGTGCTGGACAGGTTATTCAGAAATGGATGCCCACTGTTAAATGTGTTATCAGACCGGACGTCATCACTGCAACCATGGTAAAAAGTCTCGAAATTTGTGAATGAAAATGGACAATAATAGAATCCCTTACAGATTTTGGAACCGTTTCACATAGTAACAACACTTTTTTGTTGCGAAAGCCAATCTTGTGTCTCAATGGTGAGACCTATAATACAAAAAGTTGTCGAAAAACATTTCAAATACGTGATAATGATATTTTGGCTACAATAAGGGAAACATTAGTTTCCGAAATTACAAAACGTTTCAAATTCGAATGGAATGACGGTGAAACTATTTCACTGTTCCATATTGCTCCCTTTTTCGATCCACGGTATAAAAATCTTGAACATGAAACAAAAAGTGAAATGTTAGCACGAAGACTCCCCTCTTCAATTTCTTTACGATGAAATAAATGATGTTAATCATTTAGATGCCGAATTTGAAATATACATCTCTGAGCAACAACTGCGGTTTGATTTGAATCCATGTGAATGGTGGAAGGCAAGTACACACAAGTGTCCAAGAATATCCGAAATCGCTAAAAAATATTTAACTATGCCAGCAACGTCAGCCATGGCTGAACGGTGCTTCTCGTCTTCTGGAAATATTGTTACAGCAAAAAGGAACCGTCTTTTGCCGGAAAATGTAAACTCTTTGGTTCTTCTTCATCAAAATAAACAGTTAATTGATTAAGGTTTATTAACAGAAATTATGCTGTTTGGTAATTTTCGAAACCTATCGTGTTAACTCTTGTATATTTCAATGTACTATCCGTATTTCCGTGTATCCGTGTACTTGAATACACGCGTTCACGTGTATCAAAATACACGGATAATACACGTGTACCCGTATATTCAAGTTCACAATTATAAATGCATTATCCGTATATTTTGATACACGTAAACACGTGTATTTCAGTACACGTGTATCTGTGTATTAAATAGTATTCGGACTTCTGCACGGATATATTAATTACACGTGTATTTCCAATACACGTGAAATAGGGATCACTAGTTTTTACTGATGGTCATAAACAAGTGGGAGAACCCAGGTATAAGGGATAGCACCCACTCATTTAGAATTATCGCTCCCACTACAGCGGCAGAGGCTTTTCATTCACATGCTTTGGAGAACAAAAAAAAAAGAACAGAAAAGAAACTTAGATAACTTCTAAATATCTAGTTTAACAGAAACACTTTAACTTTGACGATTGCGAATGACAAAAAAGGAACTATCTCCTCTCGAATTTAATCAAAATCGGTGCGACGAATTTGATGGAAAATAAAAATTGTCTTCAAAATTTTGTATCTCGCTCGTCAGGTTTCGCCATCAAAACCCCGACACAAATAGGCCTCCCACAAATTGTATAAAAATCAGTGTGTGCCCAGGTTCCCGTGCGAACTCTCGCGAGTGCAGACAGCCACCGTACAGGCTCGAAGGCGGATTTTTCGAGCAGAGAGTCTCGAAGCGATTCGCAACCGCGCGCGGATGGTTTCGCGCGGAGTAAAATCCGCCTCTGCTAACCCTACACATCGAGAGAGAGAGACCGTCAGCTGGCCGCGTTCTTGCGTGACGCCGCACTGAGCCCGGCTCCCTACGTCGCGAGGAAGACCCGCCTCGTATCTCTCTGTCCTTCATTACTATTCCATGTGTCGTAGCGGAGGAGGGTACTCTCTTCCCCGACCCGACGGAACAGAACGCGCGCAGCCGTGTATAGGCAACAACAGCAACAATCAGGTCGTGTGCGTGCCTAAGCCGTGCGTGCACGCGCTCGCGCACGACCGAGCCTCTAGCTCTCTCGCTTCTCCTCGCCGTTCCCTTTTTTCCAAGAGAACCGCACGCTGCTGGCCGAAGCCGAAGCCGGAGCCAAAGTCGAAGCCGGGGTACGCGCTCTCCTCGCATGTGCGTGTCCAGAGCCACGAGGAGGGCTCAGGCTCGCTAGCCACGCTAGCCCGCAGCGCTCGATGTCAACTCGTTGCCATGCATCTGCCTCGCCGGCCTTCGGCCGTCACGCCATCGTCCCGCTTCTTCTTCTTCTTCTTCTTCTCCTTCTTCTTCTTCTTTTCCTTCTTCTTCTTCTCGAGAAGAAACCTCGCGCGATTTCTACCAGTTCTTCGGCCTGATTTCGTGTACCCGTGTGCGACGAGCTGTACAATGGACACGGGGATGGAGGTAACTTCTAGGACCTCGATGGACGCTGTGTTGGCTGGACAACGTTGCTGATGGTTTCGATGAAGTCTGGTGGTAATGATTTTATCGTGGATTCTGTATGGTTACTAATGGGATATGGGTGTATATATAATGAAACACTCTCTTTCTGTAATATGTAGAACGGAGATTTTATTTTAAAAGTTCTCTAACAGCACTTCGTAAGACACGTCTTTACACAGCGAAAGAAACGTCCCGAATGAATCAAGGAAATGGAACAGAGGAGCAACAGTTCAATATAAACATCAGAGGATCGAGGGTCCCATGCCTGGGACAATGTACAATGTATATCTCAAGCGATCCTTCAAACGATCATATAAACGATCCCTCCTTCTAGAGAAAATGAGGATTCATTTTGTTTCACTTATAAAATAAACTCCAACAGTTACGAGATTTTTGGAGACCTTAACACTTTCTCGTCCGGTGACACCAACCTGGTGTCATTGGTAAGCCGGTCGTGATTTGCCGGTGACACCAACGTGGTGCCATTTGCATCCCGTTTATTGTTTGCGGTGACCTCAACGCGGTGCTATTGGAAAGTCATCTGCAAAGCCTTTCGAAGCGTTAGTCATGATCCACTTCACAGACTTTCTGGAAAGTTAACACACCACCGGTTGATTCCAATGTCTGCAACTAATACACGTAGACGAAGATGTCACGTATGCTATTCACATCAAATGAGGAAAACCACGATGTGTAAAAGTTGCAAAGTTGAGTTACATTTGGAGAACTGTTTTGCTACCTACCATCAATAAGAAAAATATTAAATAAATGCAGTATTTTGTTAAGGTGGAGATATTTTATTTTCTAGAGAAGCTTAATAAAAAAATATATTATGATTTAACTACAATATATTTTAATGTTTTTTTTCCAATAACCTCGATAAATGACATTTATTTACACGTATCATTTAATAAAAAGCAGCTAGGTTTATTATGCTGTAATGAATTTTATATTATTTTATATTTGTACATTTTAATGAACAACTTTGCAAAAAGTTCCGGCGACAGAGAAGAAAATTTTTGTGAACCATTTGCAGACCATTGTTTACTCGAACACCTGTTATTCTAGGACCTCGATGGGTGTTCCTATTTCCTAGACAACGTTGTGGTTGGTTTCAATGAGTTCTATTTGCAATGATTTTATTGTGCATTCTGTACAGTTGCAAGATTTTTAGGGACCTTTCAGACGTTAGACAGCATTACCGTGTGTGTCCATTTGAGAGCAAAACCAAGAGTAAAATTCGTCTGTGTTTCATTTTCTACTCTCAATAGCGTGTACACTGACGAAATTGACTGTCGATTATTATCCCGCGATAGTTTTACTCTCAAAAGGACACGCACCCTTACACATGTGTACGCGATTCTGTATTTTACGTAAAGAAAATGCAATTAATTTTACACCTGTCGTTATTTCAGATTATAAGAAGTATCATTCTCGTCGGATGGCAGTACAATCACTGAAGCGATAAAAATGGCGCTATTGAAATTGATCAGACTAACTAATTTGTTAGAATAAAAGTGAAATACTAGTAGATACATTTTGGTACCCCGTAAAAACCGTAAACGCATGGGATGGGGTGGGAGGGAGGAGCGTGTAAGGAAGCGCGAAGACTCCTCGCGAGGAATTCGATGGTTTGGGGTTAATCCATTGGCCCCTAACCAGAATCTCTGTTTCCCCCTGCTCTGTAACATAATTGGCCCCTGCGAGGTCTAGTCTGGGGCCAGGAGGGATTTCTAGGAGTCGATGAGCGAGTCCAATTTTGTCGGCGTTTATATTCCGGCGAGGCACCCGGGGGGCCCGGCACTTATAAGTGATCTAATGAAAGTCGAGTCCGATCTCGTCGATCTAGCAACGACTGTATTACCATGAATTGATTTTGAAAACGCTGGCCGCCTGAATCGAAATCCGATCTGCTCGAAAAGAAACAAGGGTTGCGTATCTGAACCGGCGAACGACCAACGATACGGCGGATCGGTTCGCGGAGACATAAATCCTAGCGAATGGTAGTCCCGGTGGAACAAATGAGAATCAGTTAGAAGAGACAGACAGAGAGCCGATGAGTGGGTAGCCAAAATAATTAGCGGTAGGCATGAAGAAGATCGGGCGGAAGGTCGTGGCCAGGAAGCGGCTTGGGGAGTCCTGTGATCTTAGGGAAGTCACGGGTCAGCCTATGTGTGCTTTGACTGGTTTTTGCTGGGGAATATTACCACGAGCAATTAGCCGAGCCTCATTAGTTACTGTCCAATCAATCAAACCGCTGGACGGAAGGAAGAGACTGAAACGTGCGACAAACGGACATCTCCTTATCCAAACGGGGCCTTCGAAAAATTAACCAACCACTGAACATTTATTTCAGCGTTACCGATGCGACTGGCCAAATTTGAGTCTGCATACTACGTTCAGCGACAAATCTGAAACTAAAGTTGTTGTTATGTGTTCCTGGTAAATGGATTTCAGGATGATAAAAATTGAAAACTGCTTTTCCATCCGTTAATTTGGACAAGATGAAAACGATACATTTTTAAATTCTCCCAATCCTTTTTCCATTTTCAATTCGATCTACTCAATTTTGTTACAAATTCATGAAATCCGCAGTCCAGTTGTGTACCTTGAAGAAGACAAATATTTACCGCGTTACCGGTAGAATTAATTGATTACGTGTTATGAATTAGGCTCCGATTAGGCCACGGACCAAATGCAGACACTCGTAGGCCTCGGTTTTATAATTTCTTTTCGACGACGAACATTTTTGAGAGCGGTAACGCACCCAGCATCCATCTTCCTCAACTTGTGCGGGTTGACCCCTTCCACGGGAGTTTAAGCGAAAGCCAGGTAATCTGCCGGGTGCTTGGATCCCGCAGGTTCATTAGTCAAGCGACTAAACACCGTTGCCCCACGCTGTTAAGTAAGCTGTAAAACCTGGTCTATCGGTGCCAGCCGAGAGGACAGCGCAGCGGCGCGCGAGGCTCCGAACTCGATTGATCGTCGCGCGATGATCGTGCGAAAATCGTTGTCACGTGGCCGCTAGATCCCTGACGGCAGATGGTGCACCCTTAATGAGCCACTTAAAAGTCGATTAATTACGACAAGCAGCCAGAAACGGGCCTATCGACACCTATCCGAAGCCCGTCTTTCCAAGAGCCAAGACTACGTAATTCACGATAAGGTAGAGTGACTACGTTACCGACAAAATTAGGCGAAAAATGGTTTCACGTGCCTCAACTTTTCGCCCTTATATGAGAATATTTTGCGCTGGGACAGTGCTCATTCGAAAGAGGAAGATTTGATCTAGCGCGTGCTGGTCATGAGCTAACGAGATTATGCAGATATTTGGTTATATGGTAAGCGTTAGAAGTAGGCCAAAAATTGACGATGTGCGTGCCGTGGAATCCAAGCATTTTTATGTCATTGTATAAGTTTTCTAGATGGAATTGAGAGTAGCGAAATTGAGCTATATTTTGTCTGGATTCTCTGCGAAATAAAGCCAAAAGATTAGTGCACCTTTCTGGCGTCAGAATTCATGATGTCGATAATACAGAGCAAAAAATGTGACAGTTTAGTCACGGATTTAAGACCCGTCGGATCAAGACCGAGACGGATCTTAAGTCTGTGTCTGAAGGCTGTGAATTGAAATTATACAGCAGTTATCGACCTGGTGACTTTGAAAGAGTCACGTGACTACCCTTGGCCCTTAAACTTTCGAGATTTAGTAGACCAACATCTGTCGGCCAGCAGTAGTCAAATATTTGGTTACGCTCGTCGCGTGCCATTGGTGAGCTTTGTATTACCAAGTGTCCTGAAATTAGTCGACAAGGAACTGGCCCCCTTAGTGTCGCCTGGGTTCAGACCTGTACGAATGTTATTTGAAATCAAAATAAGAAATGACTAGTAGCTAAGGGGCCCAATTACTGTGGCTGTACCAATTACTGTACCTATATTAATCATGCTCATCTTTAAAGCATAATATTAAAAAAGAAATATTACTTCTTTTAATTAAAATCAGTTATTTGTACATCTCTTTTGTAACGTTCATTATACTTTAAAAATAAGTGCATATATTATAGGTACAGTAATTGATATTCGAAATCATTATCCGTTATTTTCAATACTATTATTTGAGAATAACAATATTGATTCATTGGGAATATTTCTTCATCTCAAGTTTGTCCAAAGAAGTAATCCTCAAAATAATGCGCAACAAAGACTGGACTCGAACCTGAGATGATTTTAGTCCATAACAATACGATTATCGAAAACAATTATTTTGAACAATTATAAAATCAAATACCATATTATTCGAGATAATACTTCATGTTATGTCAAAAGCGATCGCAAGCATGGAAATAATTATAAAATAACGTGGCACTTGAAATAGTATTACGAATAATGTTATTTCAGAAGTGTTTGCCGTGGTTCGAATGTTTTCGTCCAAATTCGAAACAGCCTATCATTTTTCACCGGTGCCTAACTATGTGGGGGGAGGGGTGAAGGGGAGGGGGTTTGTCTACAGCAGCGCTGCTATTTAGGTACCACCAAGTGTCCCGAAATTAGTCGACATGAAACTGGTCCCCTTGTTGTCACACGGGTACGATTGGTTCGGTGGTGTCCCATGGTGCTGGGCTGGTCGAAGTTACGGTTCTGTGGTACCCCCGATTACAAGGGGAGCGCGTGGTTGGTCACTTTCCGGGGGACAGTGTATGGTGGTGATGTGTGACGTGGCCTGACACGATGTCGAACCGAGTCCCGCTGGTCAGTTGGGCACATCGTGGTCGTACATGATGTATATGGTGCGCGGGAATAGGGGCGGGGCGGAGACAGATGGGCGTGCGGAGGATCCCTTTGAGGCTGCCGCATGCGGCGCCAGTGCCTCTGCCCTGGAACTTCTTCTTTTACCTCGTGCCCCCTTCGAAAACCATAGGACGACGCTTCCAGGCCTGAAGAAGCTCGAGAGCACCTTCGAGAGAGCACCATTTCCCCTGGCGCCACTCAAAGGAGAGAGAGACCGTTGAATCCTTTCGCCGCGAGAATAACGCGTTCATTCGTCACCATGATACCGTCCGCTGACCGGCAGGATTTTATTCGAACAAAAACTGGTCGTTGAAAACGTCCCGCAAAGCTGGAATTAATGCATCCCGGCCTGTAACGCGGCACCGAGGCGACAACGTTTATTTTTTATCTTTGCACGTTCCTCGATAATTGCTCTGCGAGGTCCTAGATTAATGCTTCGCCCAATTTGGTTTCGTGTCTGCAAGGTCTCTTTTATCACTTTCCTCGGTAAAGCTTGCGAGAAATGTTCCACGCATAATCCACTAAATAGGTATGTATATTATGCAATACATTTTTTCCCTTACATCAGGTTTTATCACTAGACTGTGGATCCTTGTACAGGGTGCGGCCGAATAACATGTACAAGCGGACACGAGGTGGTTCCTTATGAGAAAATAAGAACAACATATGGAACACAAATTTTTCATTGAAAGCTTAGTTTTCGAGAAAATCGAGTTTGAAAATCCGATGCGTAGATATGCTCGGATCATATCAACATATTCCCTGTTCGTGTACATCATCGTGAGATAAACGAAAACTAACTGCTTAGGCACATAACATAGAAGAAGAAATCTCAGATCATTGTTTACAAACACGATATGCGTTATACGCTGCTCGATGAACCCCTAACTTAGCCGTGACAGCATATCTACGCATCGGATTTTCTCGAAAACTAAGCCTTAAAGGAAAAAATTTTATTCCATATTTTGTTCTCATTTTTTCATAAGGAACCACCTCGTGCCCGCTTGTACATGCTATTCGGCCGCGCCCTGTATAAAATGAGAATTATCTGGATTCGGTTTTAACGAGTTAAACTACGATCTACTCATTTTTGTCACAAATGCATAAATCCCGAGTCTACTCATTATACTTTGAACACTTCATTTTCTTCCCAGGAAAAATACAGAATCCAGTTAAAAGATTAATATTAAGACCTCAGTTTGAATTATTAGTAAACGTCACTCGCATTACTATAATCTACAGTCTCCGATACAGTTAATGAGATAAAACTGGCGGGGCAAGTCAAGGGAGGCTGGCAAGATAAGCTGAAATATTAGAACAATTTTTTCCGCGGAATCCTGAATACGCATCTCAAGAATGATAATTATACTCCTCTTTGGGGGGGATGAAGCCCGACTCTCGAAGATCTGATACGCGGAGGGACGCGACCGGCTCTTGTAATGCGAATGTAATTACTCAATTCATCTTGCGCCTCGCTTAATTGCGCGATCTACGTGATCTCGATTAGGCTAGTGTAATCGCAGCGTTTAATTTTATGATCCGCGTGTCTCGCTCGACGAAAAGATTGATTACGGAACCATGTGAGAAACGCTGCCTGTGAAGATGCAGAAATTCTGCAACAGGAACACCACGGTTGCTGCAGTCTCCATTTCTTAAAACGTGCCCGTTCAAACCGTATCATACCTCCCAAAAACGATTAAATTCATTTATGTATTTATGATAAAAATAGGTAGATCAAGCACAAGAAGATAATGTTGTATTATTTCACCATGTCTTGAAATTAATTCGGACAATTATTATTTTGCACAAAAACCCGCAGTCTACGCAATGTTAACCCTCAAAAAACAGATGTTTCTGTCGAAATGCATTTTTCCAGCTGTTTGTCAATGTTCAATAAATAAACCCCCATAAGCTGAGTAGCTCAATTAGCATCATTCAAGCTGTATAAATGTAAAGCGAATGAACGTTCTACAGAGAATTATCAAATTTAATATGAGTCTGGTATCGTTTTAAATATTTTTATATATTTTGTTTTAAATGTAAGGCAGACAGATATTTTACAGGTAGCTGAAATACACGAGTAAATCTAAACATTTGAAAACAGTAAATCAATGGATTGAAATTTAGGGAGACCAAGCTAGATGATGCCTTTGAAACGTCTGGATCGAAATGGCCAGAGGTAAATTAACTGAAAATCGGTATAAATTGTTTACTTTTGCCCAGCAGACTTCCAGTCTCTGTCCGAGATCAATGAACGTCGTTTTGCGGTAAATTGACGGATTTTCGGTAAAAATTGTGCGAAATTGTGTTGATTAGTTACGTAATGGTGGATCCAGGTTCGGGATCGGACCAGTGGGGCCTTCAATAAATAAAAAAGAGGCCTCGAATCGGCACGGACGAGGCACATCGAGGAGGATGCGCGCCTTAGGCGACTCGTCGGTTTACCAAGAAGTAGAGAAGCCGACTAGAGAGAAGACCAAGGAATTTCCCGCGAGGCTCGCGTGTCCCGGATTTCAGGATCGGGGCCCCCGTCGGATCCTCGGGCGTCCTCGATCTTTCTTGAAAAAGAAGGCCTCGTCGAGGGGTTGACTGTAGTCCGCCTAGGATACGTCGAGGATCACGCGAACCCTCCGGCGACTCGGAGGTTAGCACGGAAACATCAGCCCGCAGATTCTTCTTTTCTGCTGAGGGTTTCGTGGACCGGGGCTGCCTCGAAGCTGACTTATGACCGTTGATTATTGTCGTTGGTCTACATTCCCCTCGCTCGGATCGCTTCAGTTTCGACGGGGCCGGCCAAGGGGTAGTAAACGACCTTTGACTACGGCTCCGAAGCGGAATAGTTGGATAATTGGGTTATTAATTTGTCAGCTTTCATTTGTTCTGCGTTCGCTCCGTTTCGCAAGGTCATTCGATCGTTCTTTTATCCCTGGACCGCCAGTTTTGTTATCCTCAATTGGGCTCAATATTTGCTAGTTTTAGTTTAAATAAAGCAATGGTTCGTTTTGGATCACAAAAATTTGTCACTGCATTCCGTGATAGGATCAAAACGGATCTCCACCTATATGTAGGCAATGTCATCCTACCGGATAAGAAAACTCTTAGAAACAAATAACTATTAACAAACTCGGTCACTCGCATTCGAACGCTCTTAAAAAGACGATAACTTTTCTAGTATTCGACCGTACAACTTGGTCGGGTTAAACTTTACCTCATGAAACCAGAAATTTTTAACTTTCCTTAATGTAATACCGCAGATTTTGGCGAGAAAATACCGAAAATCCAAGACTCAATCCTAGGAGATCACTGGTTCAGAAGTTACGCGTTCGTAAAGATATGCGATTTTCAGCGTTTTGGATTACATTGAAAATTTAAAAAAATACCTATTGGAGATCTGTGTCAATTAGTACACATTCTGAAAATTGAAATATTAGATATATAGCAATGTATACATATTAACGCTTTAACGACCGATCACACAACATGTGTGTGATAGCCGGAACAACCGTGCCATGTTTGCTATGCAAAGAAAATCAGAAAACCTACTTATTTTATGTGTAAGACATGTAAAATACCATTACATGTAGATGATTGCTTTAATAATTACCATACAAAGGAAAAATATTAAATTTGTTTATAATTTATATTGAAAAATATTACATTTTTGTTGTTTTTTTTTTTTGTTTCATGTTAACTTTTTCGTGAATTTAATAAAGTTCTTTAAAATTAATTCTTCAAAAATACTGCCGGCCCCTGGCGACGTTTGATTGCGTAGACGTGCGGTCGTTAAAGTGTTAAAGATACAGAATGTCAGAAAATAAAGGCAAAAGTAGTACCTGGATTATTTCGAACTCCATCAGAAGCGGCTATCGCTCTCGATCTGGCGCTTCCGGCGGCAGAACAGCCGCCCAAGAATTCGATAGCAAATACGTTTCCAATTTGCCGGGACCATAGAGGTCCCCTGTCATCCGGGAGTGCGCCATGGCCAGACTGATTTACAATCCAGCCTTGTAAACAGGCGACGGGGCATGATTGTCGCGTGGCAGCTCGAAAAAAAAAAAGAAGGAGAAGGAAAACAGAAACACAACAGCTCGCAGACAGGTATAGCGATCCCGATCCCCTAAAAAAAGAAAAAGAGAAACCACTCGTGGAAAAGTGCAGCCGAACGATTGTCGCGGTGCGTCCAGGCGTTTTCCTTCAGGTTCGACTGGTTAACCGCTGATGATAGGATCGGGGTAACCTGGCGAAACGGTTCGAATGGGTTTAGCACCCACTAAAAATGTGTAAATATTTGATGCAAAAAACGTGTCTTCGTTGAAGGGCCGCGCAGGACGAGGCCACCGCGGCGCGCGGGTCAGTCGGTGTCCTTTTTGTAGAAATAAGGTGGGTCCTCGGCCGAGCCGACCTTTGTAGTTCCGACCTAACCTCGTTTGTGAAACAAGCCGGCTACAGGTACGCCCGA
>CM052130.1:22165477-22180173 GCA_028454255.1 Halictus ligatus
GGTAGGAATAGGTACACGTGAAGTGTCGGTAGGAATAGTGTTAAGCTTCCCTTAAATTTTCAACCCTTAGACTGCAAATACTTTTACGGTGCCCGCAAAATATGGGACTCTCGTGTCCGATGCGGGCAGAGTAATGGTTCTTCAAAAGATCTGAAAAAATTCATATAGTACCTTCGAATATCCTAAATTGAGATTATCACAATGACCTTGACAAACATGCGTTGAATTTATTTTCTATTGTAAATAGGAATCGTCCGGACACGAATGTCCCTTCGTTACAGTATAAGGGTTGAAAAGCGGTGGGTAAAAAGGACTCTCTAAAATACAGGGTGGTCCACGCAACTTGCACACCTATATAACTTCCAACGGATGAGTTTTCGAAAAAGTTTTGCATACAGAAGTTGCATGGTCTGAAGGGGTACACAATTTAGTGTATTTATTTTTTTTACAGATGGAAGTGTTTCTTTTAAAGTGTTTTTTTTTTTTTTAATGAAGTACTATATTCTTTATACGAAAATATGGAAGAATGTCGAATTCTGAGTAAATAAGTATTGACTTTACTTCCTGAATTAATTTCACTTTATTTCTTGAACATTTTCTTCGCGTAATATCAAGTTAGAAATTCAACGGTACCGCAGATTTCCGCAAAACAGCGGGATGTTCACGTGACAATGTTTATAAACACAACAACTCGCTGTCCTGCGGAAATCTATGACAAGATTGAATTTCTAACCTGACATTACGCGAAGAAAATTTTCAGAAAATTTTCAGGAAATAAAGTGGAATTACTCATTAATTATTAGGTTTAGGTCTAATGAAGGTCAATACTTTTTTACTCAGAACTCGACCTTCAAATCTCCGAAACTCCTCCACCTGTAAAAACCATAAATGCACTAAATTGTGTACCCCTTTGGACCATGCAACTTCTGTGTACAAAACTTTTTCGTGCAACGCATCCTTTGGAAGTTATATAGGTGTGCAAGTCGCGTGGACCACCCTGTATAAAGGAGGAGTGCGCAAGACGGAAGTGAAAGGCTTGCACGTCACAGGTGCGTGAATTGCACGTCTTCGCTGTGTCTATTATCTTGGTACAGTTTGACAAAGCCGTGACCACCCTAGAAGTCTCCTAACCTACCCTTCCGGAAGAACCGTAGTCGCGACCGGTGCTGGGACTACCTGGAAGGTCGGACGCGTGGAGCCTTCTTCCGCGACTGATGATGCCGTGGACATACTACGGCGCAATCGATTCGCTCCCATGTCCACGGTGCATGCGAACGTCGCCGTGACACACGAGTCTTTCTCTCGGACAGTATCGTTTCGACAATGAGAGAGGGCAGTGGGTCGAAATGTTTGGCGACTGTGGGTGAATTACCGGCGAGAAAGAATAAGGGCGGCGTGCGGAGGGGTGCGGGTGTTGCGGGGGACTCTATTCAGAGGATGGCAAACACCAACCACCAACAAGTTGGTCGTAATAGGTCGCCGATCGGCCGGCGGTCTCGTGAAGCACGAGAGAGAGAGAGAGAGAGAGAGAGAGAGAGAGAGAGAGTCCGTTGCATGCCACAAATTGGCTCAAATATTTACGCAATTGGCATGATAACCGCATTACGTGATTATGTACGGTTGTTGCGCGCGATCCCGATGCTCACCCTCTCATCCCATCATCACCACCAGCCAGCCCCCCTCCCCCCTCCTACACCTCTTCGTCATCCTCCTCTTCCTCCCCCTCAACATGGTTTACTCTCCTCCTCCTCCTCCTCCTCCTCCTACGTTCTCCATGACCTCCCGTATAAACGGCAAATCAGGGTTATTAAACGACCGCTCGCGGGACAAGCGCATTGTTCGCCGATGCCTATGCAACTTCCGCCTCGACGTTTTTCCTGTTCTTTTCGCCGAGCCGCGTCTTCCATTTCCCGCACTCCGGTTTCGCTGACGTCGCGATCCTCTTGGTCAAGCTGCCGCCCTTTGTTCGGGAATGTGCGAGATCGCTTTGACGATCGGCCCGAACGGAATTCGTGGAAGTGACTCTTGCATCCGGTCCGGAAAATCAATTTTTTTCTTTTTGGTGCGATTAAAGTAAGAGTGTTGAGCCTTGGAAACGCGTTCGCCGAATTTCCAATAAGAAATTTCAGATTTTACAGCTTCGCGTGACACAACTGTCTTCACGATTTCAAAAATTGCGCAATTAATTTACCGTAGTCTAGAAGAATCAGTGGGGAAGGGGGGGAAACTTTTTAAATTTTGTAATAATTATAGACACCTTTCTATAGTATAGAACAGCTTTCGTTCAGAGTTTGACAAAACGGTAGGAAAAGAATCGTACGCTAAATTTTGTGGTGTCATTGTAAAGAGGAAGCATCGATCTGCGAATCTATGGTAGATTCGGTCACGAAAAAAATCTTGCGATGATTCGACGGACGGTACAATTTATAGCGTTTTCAGAAAAAACGAGCGTTCGGTTTGCCGTACACTGCATCATGCAAAAACAAAAATACGTGAAAAACGAGTACAAAATTGATTGAAACCGCTGTAATATCAATTATCGGGGTACATACTTTTTGGAGCCACTCTGTAACTATCACGTTGTACCTGCGATATTGCCTTGCGCTGTCCGCTGTCGATGAAGACAGTGTATCGCGGTGTGGAGCGGTGTAAAAGTTGTTGTAAAACGAATTTCCAGGAAGAGAACTGCACGAAGAAGTTGCCAGTTGCTAAAGTAGGTTATTATAACTGGAATAACGATGTGGTTATGCGCCTGCGGAAAATAATGGACAGATTGTCCAAACAAATCCAACTGAAAATTATAGTGCATCGTTTGTTTGTTTTATTTTGTTTTTTTTTTCTTTTTGCAATCGTGCAATGGCTACTGGCATCCATATTTCATTATTACGTTAACAATTTCTTTCATTAGCGGATCCCAAACGAGCCCGTAACTGTATAAATTTAGCCGCAGCTTAGCCGGATGCCCTGTTGATCACGTTCCAGTGCGCTCTCGGAAGATACCTCGATAATTGCCGATTCCAGGAATGATATTTTTACGACGATTTAATATCAACCTGCGCGCGAAAAAATCAACATAACGCGCTCCACGGATTATAGATGCGTGGTCATGCAAATTCTTCCGACTTCTAACTCTGGAAAACTGGAAAAAAGTGCATGCCGACCGGTGGTACTGTAATTAACAGTCGTTTGAATCGATTATAAAATGTAATTGAAAATAGAATAGAACTTGTCGTTTTGAACGCGGCCGTGTACCGACCGTTTAAAAACAATCAAAATGAAGAAATTTGTCACAGAACCACGCTGTAATTTTTATACGCTTTTCCGTTCTCTAACTTCTTGAATCTATTATTAATATGATAGTATCATAATCTCGAATGCTTCAAGTGCATCAGCGCTTTCCAACGGTGATTAAAAACCCATCGTTTAGGATCGTGGAGGTCTGTAGTTAATCAATCTCTAATCACGTTGAAATCAACAGAAATCAAAGAGTTATATCACAAAGTATTCATTATTTTTTATAGCGTTTAGAATACTAAACTCCTTTATTAATCCGCGATTACCATACAAACCACTTCTTGCAGATGGTATTCCGACAATTTTCAAGTAGTTCCTTCCTAGCAGGTCCTTTGCAAACACTTTTTAACAGTTAAAATATTTCAATTGTAATACGAAAGAAATGTTAATAGTTCTGGTGAGCTATGTTATGGTCTTTCTAAGAGTAAAATGATTGAGTACTGCTATCACAAATTTGTTAATGGCTGCTATGGAAGCTATGCGTAAATATAGCAATTCTAGCAACAAAGATACGTATAATGTTTCAGCGAGCTATCTTGTGGTTTCTCTAAATTCAATAAAAAGACGACCGTTTCACCGCAAGCGTTTGAATAAATCTCTACGAAGCTCAGCACGTGAATATTGCAATTCCAGTCGCGTAGAAGTACTAACTGTTTACGTTCTCTCTGAGTTCACTGAAAACTAAGACAATCCTCCTACAAGTTCTCAAATATTTTCTATACACGTATGAATATCTCAATCCCAATAGTAAGGAAATACTAATAATAATAGTAAACCGCTTTGTGGTCTCTCTAGAAGCAATAAAAAGAAATAATAATCGCACCACAAGTTTTCGGGCATTTTTGGAAACATTTCAACACCTGCGGCAAAGAAGTATTAATATTTCTATGGACCGCCTTATCATTTCCGTAAGCGCAATAATAATTAGCATGGCCCTCCCACAATATTTTAAGGGGCCATTTTTCAAGATCCTGTAGCAAAAAAATGTCCATAGTACAATATTTATACTTTTAAATCAGTGAGCCGTTAAAAGTTCCATTAATTCTTACAGAAAAAAATTCCCAAAAATCGCGTTTCTCCAGACTGCTCATGGCCCCGTAGATATATTCGAGACAACAACTTCTGCCCCGTCGACTTAATCATTCCCCGGAGTGGCCGGCACTAAAAATAATCCTAAAATCAGCCGATAAAAAGGAGTCCCGCCGGGACCACTGTGTCATTACGCCGATCGTCTAGATGACAAAGGATTTTTCCTCGAACGTCGGGCCACGTTCCCCACGGCGATCCTCGCGCAAAAATGGCAAAACAGAGAGACGAAACCGCCATCGTCCCGGAGGCGAAGTTCTGCTCGGTGATTTTGCCGCGGCCACGAAGAGGAGGCTTCTTCTTCGAAAATACAGTTACTCTGGCCGGCGATCTAGCGCCGATCCGTTACGTAACACTCCGTGGAAACGCTTGCTTGTGTTTGTCTTTCTCTCTCTCTCCCTCTCTCTCTCTCTCTCATTCTCTTTTTCTCTCCGCCTCCTCAGCCGCACGGAGAGAACGCGCGTTACGTGCGGTTTCCGTAAATTGCTACGTGCAAACCAGCCAGCCGATCCTCGAGCAGACGAGCCAAGGGCTCAACGTTGCTGCCTTAACAGCAACGGGCTCTCCTCGACACGTCGTCAGGAAACAACGCTCTTCTGGAACCATTTGCACCCCCGTTGCCCGAGGAGGTTACCTGGAAAGCGCGAAAAAGACGCGAAAAAATGGTTTTATGAAAAAATGTGTTCCTGCCGCAGGTACCACTGCCTGATGACTTCTGTTTAAATGTCAGTCCCCGCACATCACGGTACCCAGGCCGACCTATCCATCGAATGAACACATTAAATGTAAAAATAACACGCTGCCATCTTCATTCTTGAAGTTCGCAGTGATTTTATTGTTTCCTACAGCGTTCAGCAGAATTTTAGTGACGAGGCTCTGCATGAACGTTCATACAACCAGTTATACTGCTACCATCTCGATGGAAACATTGGAACATGCACTCAAAGTATGAGACAATATGTTCTAAAAATTTCAAGAGGAACTGCTTCGTGGTTTTTGAAAGAAAAAATCGTATATGTCACTGATCAGCGATTTGCATCTTCGGTAACGAGGCGTCACCGAAGTCCGGAGCGAATGTTCATAGGGTGACGTGTATTTTAAGATTCTTAAACTATTGGGTTGATCGTGTTCAGCCTCTCTTTTGCCCTGCATAGATTTCGCATTGTCGCCGCGTTTGCAAATTAAACGACGACATGCGAAATAGTTTGATCCCAAGAACGAGACGTCACGAACGGCTCGATCCGGCGCGTCGGTATTACGGCACCGGTCCGCCACGGTAGTCATTACACGAATTAAATAATACTCGGTATAATTATTTGGAAAGTTTACGGGCGAGATGTATGGCCCGGCCCCCCAGAGCCCCGGAGGCTTTTAATTACAAGCGGCTGCGAATGCTTCCCGAGGATTACGCGTTCGTTGCGCGGCCCAACCCCCCCCCCCCCATTCCAAGCCCCCCTCCCTTGCCACGGAGTAATTAGCCGATGTTTAGAAAGCCGATGTCTATCGATGACGCTTCGTATCTGGGACGAACATTTAGTGAAACCGGAATCGTCTCCCATTGTTCACCTGGGAATTTGATTCGATGGCGGCGGCCGACGCCGCCACGGTAAACCTGTAATGAATTAAAATTGCCGGTTACACGGGCTGCCCCCGTGTAAACACGAAGCATTGATTTAAACGCGGGGATTATTGTGATTACAACAATTTATTGTTCGGCGATCGATGGGGTTGGGGAGCGTAATCACCGCTGAGAGACACTCGCAGCGCCAGCTTGCCGCGAAGATGCCAAAGCTTTCGACACGAACTGCTGGCGACATCTTTCGAAGAACGACCGTACAGACTTCGGGTCGCTGTCGAGGTATACCTCGTCGTTCTAAGTTACCGACTTCGTTGAAAAGGTTCTTGGACTGCAGTGGACTCCGAATGAATCGGACGGCGAGTTCCGGAACTACGTCAATCTGCAACGTAAAATTGGTACAATGTTAGTATAACAATTTGAGACACTCAGCAAAATTTCCGTTAGAGCGATAGAAAAATGTGTTCCTGTAGATATTTTTAAAGTTTCCAGGGCTTGAATTTGATGGGATTACTAAGATTTAAGAGAAAATGCAATATAATTTCGAAAAATTTACAAATCCCGATCGATAACTCGGACAAAATTGACTCGATTTTAAGGGAACTTTTCAAGTTGATTTTAACACGTATTCCAGTGGGAATTTTGAAACTTTCGAGAGCTGATAGCTTTACTTTATGATACATCCATTTAAGCTTGCAGGAAGATTCGAGAATAAATGATTTGGAATGAAATCTGGCTATGGTAGAAGTCGCAAAGAATCAATTATAATTCATAATGAAGCCTGTAAATCGCACAAGTTTGCAAATGTGAATTATTCATTTATCGACAGTAGATGTACTCCTGTTATCCCCAAAGGGCCTCCATAAAGTGATACGGGAGTAACACGTCCTCTTCGAGGCATTCCACCCGCGCGTCGGCCAACACGAGTTGGAAATGATCGTGTGGCTCGTCTAAGCACTACCCTCTCATTATCATAACCGCTTCTTGGACACTAATCCGAAGTCGGTTCTAACGAGAAAACCTGGTCGTGATGTCCTCGGGGGCGAGACGCTAGTAAAATGACGTGAAAACACGATGTACAAGTCTTTTCACTCCAAATTTCTCGGTACAGGAAGTTGAATTATTCATTTCAGATAACTATCAGCGAAGACTTCAGAGTAATCTAGCAAGAACTGTAATAAATTATAAATTCATCCACTTAAGGAACTTTCTTCTTTAAGTGACTATCCCCCAAACCTTAGGAAATCTCCACTGTAACCTACATTGTCCCAAATTATAAACTAATTCTAGTAATACGAAACGCTTTTCCTCTATTTCCTGATAATTGCATACAATTTACAGATATGTAAATCTAATTAGACTAAAGGCTGGAATTATCTGATGTGAAACGATAGACTCCATCGACTTCCATTTTCTCTCCTTTTAAACCTCATACACAACTTTCTTCTCTCTTCAACCCTTATCATTAAAAAAAAAAGAATATTTTCACTTCCTACTATACATCAATAAATCATATTTCACTTATTATGTCGCATTAAAAACAAATAAAAACGAAATCAAACATTTTACAGCAGGCCTGTCCAACTGCTTCTTCGTCGCGGGCACACGGTCCCCACCATCAATTCCCCCGTTCCCCCACAGACTCCTTCTGTATCAGCCCTGTCCAACCCGCGGCCCGTGAGCCACATTTGGCCCATTCTCCCACTTCTTCATTCCGCTAAGGTGAGAATTGACGTTGCCCCACTATTTGACACGGTCGGAAGCGCAATTGTTCCTATCGTGGACCTGTTCCTACCATAGTTATAACATATGATGGGGGCCTGTAAGGGAACGGACAGATTGATGGTGGGGACGGTGTGGCCCGCGCAGTGTCGCCAGAACAAGACTTGTTCCCCCACTCTGATTTGCCTTTCTACCGCGCTATTACCAACGCATCTGTCGCGGCCCGGTCACGTGACGCGTTTCGTGTCAGGCTAACTTTTTCCCCTTAATTTATGCTCCCTTCCCTCATCTGTCGACCCTGGCCCGCGACGAAGAAGAAGTTGGACAGGCGAAGAAGTTATTGTTGTTATTAGTTATAATATAGGATAGGAATAGGTCCGCGATAGAAGCAAATGTGCTTCTGTCCGTTGTCTTCTGAAAGTTGTCGAATCATGGAGGAACGAAGCCAGTTCCGCGGGCCGCGGGTTGGACAGGCATGTTTTACAGTATCCGAAGCATCGAAATGTGCGAATTTTTACACTGAGGAACGTGTCAGAGTTCAGATCGTGCATTTTCTGCACATTATTCAGTTTTTAGACAACACTACGGTCCCTCCTGGTAAAAATGGACTGCCTGGCCGCGGTTTATTTGGTCACCAGTTACCAAGGCACTTGTCCAAAGAAAAGGGGTGCTCCGTCCAGGCGAAACATTCGATGCACGGTCGCATTATTATATGACCCCTTTCGCGTCACATTTTTTTTTCGCATGCTACCCGGGATCGATAATCAGCAATTATGCAAGACACGGCAGTCATGGCGTGCGTACGCACACGCTGACCAACATCTAGGAAAATTATCTTCCACATGACAGGCCGCTGCAATTGGGGAACATTGCAATTTCGTGGTAGCGCGGCTCTCGTGAAGGCTGACATCGAACACCCTAGTCCTTTCTTCGCGACATGTGCTCTCCCCAACCCGCATTTGGGAGGTGAGCAGTCATTCTCACAAGTATTATTGAAATGAGCTGCCGGGGAAGCAGATCAATTTTCAAAATTCGTAAATGAACTGTAATTCACGTTGAATCGAAAGCTAGGGTATACGCCTGGCAATGGATACAAATCGAGGTTGAACAATTAATTTTTGTCGGAAAAGAAAGAGTCAGTCTAGGTACAAGCATAGAAAAAAGTGTTTGTCATTTGTAACTTCTTTCGCGGCTTTAAACTTCAAATTAGAAATTTAACATAATTTAAAATATACAATTTCACTGTGATCTGGAAATTAAAATATATTGCATACAAATTTGACGAGTACTGCTCACAATCCAACGCATAATTGTAGTTATAAGATCAAGTGCTAGTCCTCGTGAAATTAAATTAGTCTAATCAAATGTAAAGAACAATGTGTATGATTTCCAACACGTTGTAATAAATGCATATATTCTACACAATTGAATTAATCAAAAATGAAAAAAAATGTATTTGCTACTTAAACAACTGTTGGAAGTAAATGCATGAAATTAACGTGGATTTTTAACGTTGTTTAAGCGAATAAGTTCAAAGGATTTCATTATGGTTAGCCAAATAAATTAGAAAATGGCTGTCCCGTGTAGTACGTCTCTCCTGTACGCAGATGCGGCAAGAGTATCATTAATTTTCCTCAAGAAAGGCGATCGATGACACATGCCAAGACATCTGCCAGGCCACCGAAGCTTTGCAGATCACAGACTGCGGCCTTTTGTTCCTCAACCGGTGGCGGCAATTTTGCTTTAGAACTGCATCTACCTGCGCGTGTGCAGTCGATGCAGGAAGCATCGATCAGACCGGCAAAGAAGGTAATAATCGCGAGGACAGAAATGAAATATCAAATTAACGTTATTCTCCTCGATATCGCGTCATTAAATCTTGTCAATCATTTCACTGACGCACAGAAATTTCGAAATACTACGAAGCTAATAATTATGATTTTGTAATACTACATCGACATTTATTGCTTGTAATCATAAATAGGAGCACAGTGGGTAGAAAGAGGTCGACGCCATTTTCTGTCTCGATGCATAAAAATACCCCTTCCATTTCTCTCGTATTTCTTTTTTGTTTTCAAAATTCATAGCTTATAAGAAAATTACCGAAACATATGCGACACTGCACCTGCCTGAACTCGAAACAAGATGAACGGTTTCCATTATTCGAAATTAGAGAGAAATTATCCGGTGTGTTGGGAGACATGTGTTTAATATGAGGACACAGAGGGGAGACCGATACACACGAAACAAGAACGCGTCTCGTATTTACATGTTTATTGTTCTCGATATTTTTCCCAACACCTTACACCGTAAATAGAGTACAAGTATATTTTTGAACATGGCCGCACAGCGACGCCCAGTTTATGTTAATTGCCCTGAAAATCCACGGCCTCGTCCCCTGTCCTCTTGCTTCGCTTCCATATCTCGTTATCGATGCTGCAAAAATCAAAGAATTGTTGGATCATGTAGTATAAAATGTTAGATCTTAAATGTCATTCAATTATTCAAATAAGTTTTAATTGAATGTCTAAAAGTTACATGTCTCAAAAAGTTAATGAATGAAGAATTGCATAAACTTTTAAGTAATACGTATGTGACGAACAACTTCCTAACATTCCAGAATTACTAAATTGCAAATTATTTCGAAGCCGACATTTTATATTAAATGATCTACTAGATTTATTTTTCTGAACATTTACACTTTGAGACATGTTTAATATGTTCGCCAACAGCATTCATGGTTGCAATATTCTATTAAATGTTAACCCGTCTATTCGTAAAACATCAGCAATAATATTGTCATAGAAAAATTAAAAATTCTTCTAATATGATACTATAGGTTATGACTTTTATTTCGAACGATAAGCACAATTTTATTATAATTCTTGTTTCGCCGAACTTACTCGTCTGCTTCCTCGGAGTAACCTGCTAAAGTCCGCCATAGTTTCAGCGAACCCCCTATTCGCAGCGGAAAATCTTGCCAGGTCTGAGCATCTAACAGTCGCGATAGAATATTATAGTCTTAAAAAATAGTGTGCAATTAGTACAGTATAGTCTTGATCCGCATGCTGTGACATATATCGTGTAGGGCGAACGTAGAAAGGGAGAGTGCATGTAAACATGGACCGCGTGGCCAAAGGCGCACTACATACCATCAATTAAACGTAAAGTGTTTAGTGTCATTTTTATAAAAAAAATGCCACAAATAAGTTGGTGAAAGTCTCATAAAAAAATAATTAATAATAAAAAAGTACAAGTTTGGATTTAAAGGTTTATAAAAACATAATGAAAAATAAAGAAGTTTCCTAACTGGATTAGTAGTGGTTCATACTGATATGGTTTACACTTTACACTGCTGGACGACCGAAGCTACTCGAGCTTCTTGGTCCCCTCCCCCAGTGGAGGGGATAAGCGAACTGACTAAGATCGTGTAGCTGCGTTCGGCTTATTGTTAGATCAATAATTTACTGTACATTCTTAAGCTACAAGTTGTTATACTAAGTTGATGCGAATTTTCTTTCGTATTCTTGGTAACATTAGTTCCATTATATTTTCTCTCATTTTCTACAGTAGATATGATTAAACATACAATATTAATGGTAGTAACTATATTCTTTTAATGCGCCAAAAATGTGAAAAGAAATTCACATTACATATGGGAAGATTGTAAAGCAGAAATGAAGAGACATTTCCTTTAACAATTATCTGTTAAACGAATTTGATCAGTATTTAAATTGTTTGCTTTTGAACGATGTCAAATATTTAATTGAAAATGTTTACCGTCAAATGACGGATGGTCCATACGTCTCTTTATAGGGCCAGAGAAAGGATCCTCGTTAGAGTAAGATGACCAGGATTCAGGCTAGCAAAAATTAATTTTAATTTAGCAATGTTCTCAGGAACGTTTCTCTATTTGTATTCATTAAAAGCACCTGCGATCCAGTGTGTCCCTCGTATTTAGCTGTATTCTTTCGAGATTTGAGGAGCAGGTCCTCGTAGTCGTCGCTCCGACCCACGCGAGGTATGTTCTTTGCAATTTTCAAAAAGAACGCTGGCACTTCGTCGGCCTTGGTAGCGTTTTCGGAAATTAGCATCGCTAATGTTCCGACTAGAACCACTGGAACAGAATTTTTGCAAAATTAAAATTTTGTTGATTTCAATCTCTTTCTTCAAGCTACTGCTTCCAAGAAGAGCTATCGACATACAAATACTACTACATACAACTACTAAACAAATTAATATTTCCAGAACCGAGTGTTCCTAAAAACAGATTATGAAGTTTCACTTCGTGCACAGCTATTCTTTCCAAAAAATTTGTGCTTGGGAAGCGAACATAAAGCAATTTTCTAAAAATTATAATTTGTTTAATATTAATTAATCATGGTTGTATATAGTGATCTTTTCGAAGCAGACAACTAGCAAAATGAAGCATTCTAACTACGTATGTGCTCATAAGAAATAATTTCACCAACTCTCTTTAGCAGACAAAAATTCTCAAAAAGACACCGCGATCACTACCACAAGTTTCAACAATTATAAAACAATGAATAAAATATAGAAAAGCATAAAACGGACTCACCACTAACGAAGTAGCTTCGTCCGCACACGGAGGACCGCAGAAGCAACATGTTCCTCACCGAATTCGATCTGCAAACGATTGAACCACACCGTTCAGTGTCCCACTAAGAGCATTCGTTTGCAAAATAGAAACAGCGAAAGCAACGATTTTGGGTTTATCCGACGGTTAGATGGTCTCGATGGACCATCGCCATCCCCGCGGAAGATAGATTTACGATCGACAGCCGGCAAACTCGCGACCGATACGCGTCCCACGACTGTATGGGGTGAACTGCGCGATTTTCATAGGACTTCTTCCATTATAACGGAGAGTGGACAGAATACTTGAAGATCGTGGGCGAAGGAGCTCAAACGTGGAAACTCGGTCGCATTTAAATATTTCGAATGTTTGCACGGGTATTCGTGATCATGCGTGAAAACCGGCCTTCGAACGAGCATAAACGTCTTTAACACTAGGTTTACGGGACCCGTCCAAATAACGGATTCTAGTATTCTTAATTCACGATTATCGAAATTGTAAAGATGCACGAATGAGAAATTATTCAACGAATTTATTTCTTTGGGTGTATATTGTAAAAGAAATGGCTAAAAATTTGGATAGATACATTTTCGTTATTTTTATAAAGTAATGTAGAATAGTGTAAACCTAGTGTTAAAAAACAGCGGAAACTGGGACACAATTCAAACTTTAAGAACGACTCAAATACCGAGAAAATTGGGCTCGACGGTGCAGCTTTCTTAACGCTAGGTTTACGGCTTTACGGGTTTAGGTTTAGGCTTCTAATGTTTTTAAAATGTAGGCTTCTATATTTAGGGTTCTAATATATATTTTTTTAATTATTTTCTAATATTTTTAATAAAAATTTATCGGTGAGGAATTATTCAAGAAATTTATTTCTTTGGATTTATATTATAAAAAGAATGGCTAAAAATTTGGATACATATATTCTTATTATTTTGATAAAGTGACGTGAAATAATCACTTTCAGAAAACCTCGTGTCAAACTGAAGAAGAATATTATGCAATCGACGCACACGAATTTTTATACGTTCTTTAATATAAATTATGTAATAAAAGTATTTCACAAGGATCTCTTTAGCGAAAATCTTACAAATTCGTGGAAAAGAACAAAAATTTCATGATGTGTTCTTTCTGCTTTTTAGTGGCAAATTTTTTAACAAATTAGAAATTATATGGTGAAATAAGCACTATTTTGATCCTTGGCAACATTTCCTGATATAAACAGATATGTTTCAAATATTTGTACGAGTTTCAAAACGTCATTCGCATGTTTTTCAAAGACGAATTTCTCCATATATTTAAGCAGAATTTCGGAAGGATCGTTTGCTGAATAATTGTATTATGTCGAACGCAAGGTATTTGTATTTAGGAATGTTTTGATTGTTTGCATGTGAATGTTTGGTGATATAAAATGATCGATGCGTTCCTTCTTTTGTTGCATGTACACTTAGGATACCGGTTACGTGTGTAACAGAGGAAGCCAGATAACGTAAACCAGAGAAAATTGAAACACGGTTTCTCGGCTCGTGTGCTCTACTCACCTTGCTGTCTGTTCACGATACACTGACGCCGCATCCTGCTTCTGTTTCCTATTTATCACCAAATCGACGATTAATTAAGTATTTCGATCGTGTCGATACGGCGATTCGGTGGCTTGTTCCGCTCCCCCATTTTTTTGGAATTAATTTGTCGTTGAGTGGACGTTGCTGGGAATGTTTTGTCTGGCGAGTTTGTGAACCGTTTTTAATGATCTGAATGAAATGTATGATAGTAGAAGTAGGTAAGTATTTTCTTAGATGATTTTTGGTGATTGTTGTTGACCAGAAAAATTATAAAAATTGTACTTGTTAGTTGTCAAAATTTCTGTAGAGGTTTCGAAGAATTTTCTAAGAAGCTTTGGCAAAGGGATTTCGTTAAAGTTGTACGGTGATTACATAAAATTTATTTATGGAATTTATTAAGTGTAAGTGAACATATGCCCATTCCTAGTGACAATTATTGTACCCTCTCATTTGTTACGAAATGGTTTTTGGGTTACGAACTGCAAGCATTATAACTCTTATCCGGGTAGGTGAATGAAACGTGCTTTCCATATCAAACTGTTTGATCTGCATTTCAGATATCGAAAGAAATTACATTGAACTTTTCTGCTCGCGAAAATGAGTTTATTTCGAGAATTCCGTTGCGAAAATCACTTGTTTTCCACGTTAACTATACATTGAAACGTTGGAATAACCAATAAGTTGAAAATAATCTGAAGCTTAAAAAGAAGCTTCTCCAAACAATTTTTTACAAATTCAAATGACTAGTCAAGTACTAAAAAGGATAATTATCATTTTTGTGGACTATTTATCACAGGAAATCATCCACACTAGAGTGTGTTAATTAATCCTTTAGCTACGGGAGCCTATCAATAGC
>CM052130.1:22187485-22204810 GCA_028454255.1 Halictus ligatus
GCTCACCCTCGATTCCGTTTTCCTTTTACGAGACACGCCGGTCCTCTCTGTCCTTCCTTCCTCCCGTTCCCCGGCCTCTCTTTCTTTTCTACCACGACGGTATTACCATGACAGGGAATAGGCGAGTCACGAGATTTTCGAAAGTGCTCTCGCCTCTTTGGCGGAGCGCGCCGCGAGCATCCTCGTGGATCGCAGTTGGAAAGCGTTGCGATCTATCACTCTCTCAAGTCAGAACCTCGATACTGACAAAACGGTATTTTCTCTTGCCAGCGACATATATCGTCCAGGAGATACTATTCTTTGATCCAAGCCCTGTCGTATCCGATCCCTATTATTTCGTATCTCCGTATTTATTTGTTTTGCATTTTGTTTTATACAGATCGTTGAAGAGGAAACACGTATTCTTTGACACTTTTCGGTAAGGCAACCTGTGCTCAAAGTATTTTAAAAAGTACAATTTTCTTTTACAACCCTGTAATAAAATGGCGGCGTCCGTATACATACTTTTTCATTATCATGCGGGATTTAATGCAACGGTAACAACAGAGAAAATTTGCGATGTTTATGTATTGAAGGTCAACGATTGTCAACGTTGGTTCAGAAGGTTTGCTGTTGGTGATTATGATCTCTGTGACAGGCCTCGAAGAGAACGACCAGTTGAATTTGATAATTACACCCTAAACTCTGTATTGGAAGCTGATCCAAAATTAAGCATACATACATTTTCAGATCTCTGGTGCATTATTTAAGAAATAAAACATTCACTCCTGTAGAAGATATAAGGAGGCACCTTGAGTCATATTTTGCTTCACGAACCCTGAATTTCTATAAGAGGGGGATTGATAATTTGCAGGAAAGATGGCAAACTGTTCTTGGTAATGATGGAGGTTATATAATAAATTATATAATAAAAACTTTAATTCACTACAAAGTTTGTTTTAGATTTCAAAATAATTGATTACTTATGGGTCCCCCTAATATGTTTACACTCTTCGGCGTCCGAGGGCTATCGAGTTTCGAGGCACTGCTCGGAGTATACCCCGCGGTAGAGGGGATAGTTCTGCGACTTGTATCAGCCAGGTATTTCCGACATATATCGAGAAAACACTGTATTAAAAAAACAGTCATTGCTTTGTAGATCCTGAACACCGAAGCATTGTAGGTGCCTCAATTTGTTCAATATGATGGTATCATTGTTCCAGAAATGTGAATTTTTCTATGTTACGTAGTGCAGAAGAAAGTGCAGAATGCCTGCAATTCGTAAACATATTGTATCGGTTGTTGGTAATCCATTGGAGAAGAAGCACACTTATTCTAAAGTCGATTGCACAGTGGTATTTGATCACCGTCGTGATCATTATTTGTGAACGATGCGGTTTATTTGAATCTTGCATCATCATTAATCTTTTAAAACTATGTCCATTTAAAATGGAAAAAAATTAATTAAATTGAGAAATCAATGAATTACATTAATAAGATTTGAAAGAAAATTGAAAAGAAACACTGAAAGGAAAAAAAAGGCAATCAATGCACATAATCAGACTGTTTCCCTCCACATGACTAATAAAGTAGACTGCGGATGATCATGCAATGTTCAATTTTGATAGACAATTTTTAAGAAAATAGAATGAAATAAAATCCTATTTTCCTCTATGTAGATCCAGAACAAACAAAAGTCCTACTAAATTCTATCAAATTTCGTGTTCCAATATTTTTTGAAAATTTTCATAACCCATAAACGCGTAAAGATCCGGCAGTGTACTAGTAAGTTTCCTGAAAAGAATGGATGAATTCAAACGTGTAAAGGCTAAATTGCTCTGCCACTTGCAATCAAAGAAGTCTTGAAAAAATTCATGTCTCCGCGTTTGCTCTATGCGTTTCGCGTTTTGAAGTTGGATCTCGCGAAACGGGGTCTGCGTGTAATAGTTCTGGTTGGGAATGAAAATTTGTGGGACAATTGGCTGGTACCGGTTGATGAATTGTTGGATTGGTTGAGATGGCGGATTTCGACGAACGGACGCGGTAAGATCGAAAGCGTTCCCTCGTCTTTCCGTCTTCCGAGCCGAAAAGACCTGAAGGCGAAGTCCCTCGGTCGATCCGTTTAGCCATCAGAGGAGTAGTAGGTACTCGTCTCTGGTCGCCGTCGGCCTCTGATTGTCCTTTATTGGGTTAAATTGAACTTCCTTCTCGTGATACGCGGCTCGCATCAACTCACTCGCTCTGAGTAGTTGCTTAGCTCTTAAACATCTGTGTAGGTACGGGGTGTTCTTCAAGTATCTCGATTTATCTTCGACCCACTGTTACCTCTTGGCGAACCTCAAAATCAAAAACAACCTATCCGAATCACCATCTACAACCACCGATCACCACCCACCACAACAACGACCGAATTAAAACTAAAATTCCAATCACCTTCCACAATTTGCCTCTTCGGAAACCATGTATCAGTCCTTAGTCAAACGCTATACAAAAATCAAAATATATTGAACAGTCATGCTGATTTAGAATTTATCAGGAAATATTCTCCAAGATGGCGATGTGGGTTTGTCAGTTTTCGATGTCCAGGAGTTGTCGATCGGTTTCGCGGACGATGCGCGTTGAAGGGACACCCCGTAGATTGCTATGCGGCCGAGTCACGCGAGCTTAAGAGTTAAGAGTTTGGGTTTGCGCTGCGCAACAATTCGCGAGGGGGCGAACCGCGACTCAGGAATTCAGAGCGGGTAAATACGGTGGGCGTCTTATTCTTACGTGCGGAGAACGCGAATCCCGCGACTTGTGAACCACGCTTAATGTCGCGCTATCGCGTCAAAGGCGTCGCTTCATTTGCCCGTCCGCGGGCAGGTTTAACGACGTTAACAATGCCGGCACTTTAGTCGAAACTCGGCCCGGCTCCACGTTACCGTTCCGGTAACGACGAACACAACGGGTCGCGTCGATTAATCCCGGTCCATCGATCCCAAACATCGATTCGCCCACAGAAATGGCGTCCCTAAACTTCGATCCTCGGCCCACTTTCCTGCACTTCCTTTTAATTTAGCGTTCAACAACGACTGCTCGTGTGCCAAGTATAAGCAGTCTGCTTTCGGTGAATTTTCGGCTGTTTTCAAAATAAACGTGCTTTGTCTTCTTTGTAGCACTTAATTTTAACCAAGCTTGATTTCTTTCTAAACAAAACAATTCTCAACCTTGAGTTAGAATTTGCGATACGAAGTCTAATACAGTCTGCTTTCAACGAAACTGTGTTTGAAAGTTTAAGCAATTCTTAAAATGAATTATTGCGTGTGTGGAATTAAAATTTGTAACTTGACACAGAAATGTATCCAAACTGTAAAATGCGATTTCATTTGAGCTCTGAAAATGTTCACTATCGTCGAAATTGTCCGCTGTAAAGTTAACAACAGTGAGAATGATAATAAATCGAATGGTAGCAGGTTTTGGCAGTAAATCGCAGAGATCACTTTAGAAGTGATCAGCCATTTTATCCATAAATGCGTCGAATGCCCGACCGATGGTTGAGAATCCCTGCTTGAGGGAATCGTACTGATAAGAATGAATTATGCAGATGAATGTTGCGGCGATGTCGCCGATGTATCAAACCGCCTCAACTAGCTCATTCTCCTTCGTTATCTATTCGTTGACGAGCCCGACGTGCGCGACGTGATCGTGGACCAGAAATCCGGACTGTTCCCATGTTCCACTTATAGCATTTGGTCCAATCGCACGCGTCTGACTTTAGACGATGTCTGATAGCCCCAGAATCAACACCCATCCCGATCCTGCTGACGCCAACATCCCTATCAAACCGGACGACTATCCGCAAATAGAAATCGCGAAGCCGCACCATGAATCAAACGTTTCATACGCCATATTACATACACATGTACTGGCAAGTCACACAGTTGCCGAAGCTAAAACTGCAAACACTCTTGAAGCGTTAACCCTTCGGGGACAATGATGGACTGTCAGTTTGCTATTGTGTGGTCGACGTTTTATGGTCTTACAATAATCTCTTGATGATTTAGAATTTGTAATATTTTCCCGAGGTATCTGCAAATTCGAGGAAGCACCTAATAATTTGATCTTCTGTAATGAATTTTGAAATATTTCTCAGAGTCAGAACGAGAGGGATTAAGTGACGAAATTGATGGGTGGAGATGGACATCCTCATTTTAAATGAATTCACTGATTCCTTTGTGGACAAATTAATAGTGTTGAGTTTTTTCCTTATTCAAGAATACAAGAGTATTGTTTTTGTCACCTAGGTTGATGATGTCACAATAATCTCTTGATGATTTAGAATTTTTAATATTTTCCCTAGCTATCTGCAAATTCGAGGAAGCATCTAATAATTTGATCTTCTGTAATCAATTTTGAAATATTTCTCAGAGTCAGAACGAGAGGGATTAAGTAACGAAATTGATTGATTTTAAATGAATTCACTGATTCCTTGGTGGACAAATTAATAGTGTTGAGTTTTTTTCTTGTTCGAGACACAAGAGTATTGTTTTTGTCACCTAGTTAGATCTATATCTTCGTTGCAGTTGTTGGGTAAAAATTCTAGAACGTTACAGAGAGATGAAGTAGACAAGAAAGACGGAAGTACAAGTTTTTAATTCATTTATTCATAATTTTTTAACGGAAAAGTAGTGCTGGGTTTTTGCCGGACTCTAGACTGCAAGAACTTGTTTTTACCATCTTGTCTTGTGCGTATCTTCGTCGTAGTTATTAGATCAAAATTATAGAGTATTACAGATAGACGAAGTAGACAAGGAAGCTGGAAGTACAAGTTTTAAATCAATTTATTCATCTTTTTTTCCAAGGGCTGAGCAATGCTGAGATTTTGCTGGACTCTAGACTGCAAAGACTTGTTTCTACCATGTTGTTTCTTTTCTTGTATCCTCCTTGTAATAATTAGGGAAGGATTAGCCAAGTGGAAAAGGAAGACAGAATTTCCTAACCTAAATAAATTTCCTCGTCGATTCACGAGAAGACGCTGACCATTCCTGTAAATCATTGTAGTTGACAATCGCAACGAATGTTTCCTTATTACAATCTGGACGAACTTCGAACGTCTCCATAAAATCTTGCGTCGCGTAAAATCCTCTAGAAGCCGATCCACTAAGTCCTCCGAAAACTGATCCCGTTACATCGTATCCTCCTCGCAACGTTACAATCCACCAAATATGTGTACACGTCGTCGAAGTCCTCGACTCGATTCAACTTCAGTCGGAGCACCTGCCGCCGTCACGCCTACCCCAGATCCAACCCTGTCGAGCACCCCCTCGAGAGTCGATCGATCTATTATTTAACGTCTCCGACAATTTCCCTCGAGGTGAATCCCACCGAGCTCGAGTCTCGCCACTCCGACCGGCCGTCAACCATACTCGCCGAAGTGCCTGGCAGCGGTTCGACGAGTGGTTGATTCGAATCGGGACAAGCCGGTAACGATCTTCAAACAAGCGACGGCGCGTCAATGTCCGGCGAAACAGGTGGAAGAGGAACCTGCGGGTGGAAGAGGATGTCGGAGCGAACGCGAGGGTGACGATAGATCATTAGGCAGTTGACTTGGTTTAAGTAATAGTGGCTAATTACTCCGGGCGAGAGTTAATAACCCGGCGAAAGGAGGAGAAGCCAAGGAGAAAGGTCACCGGCACGGTGTTACGCGGTCCTAGCGGGAGAGACCGTCGATATTCGATTGTCGGCGTTACAAAAGTCCCAAGTCCGCGGACGAGAGGCCGAAGAGAGAGAGAGAGAGAGAGAGAGAGAGAGAGAGAGAGAGAGATGGACGACGCGACGGTGCGGCGACGGAGGGCGGGTGACTTAATGATGCCGCATCCGGGAGTCGCCAGGACATTGTACCGCGCAAAAAAGGATCTTATAACGCGTTCACAGCTGGACCCGCATTCTACGTTCCCCGCGCCGAGAATGGGGACCCCGATCCATTAACGACCCGACGCAAACATTAATAATCCGCAGCTTCGCCTCGCTGAGCCAGGCAGAACCGAACCGGGCCGAGCCGAGCGGCGCGGACGCGAGCTCTGCAAGGTGGCAGCCTTGGCCAGGTGACGTAATAGCGGCCGATCTTTCCTGGCACCTTCCTGGAGGCGAGCCTTTATTCCCTGCTACCGTTCGGATCGATCTGGATCACCGGTCGTCGTCTTCTCGGCTCGTCCGACTTTATAACCTGCAAAGCCGGAGAATTCTGTCAGAGGAGGTCGCAGATCAGAGACGTCTCACTTCCCTGCTACTGTTTTAACTGATCCAGGTGCCTGATTCTATTCCAGTTTCTCTCCTATCTTTCCTCTTTCGTCTCAAACAAGTTTCCGGATTTCTGTCCCACGAAACTGAAATATTGCTCACAAACTTCTGTGAATACGGGTCTGGAGTAGATGTGGGTCAAGCTAATTAATCCAGGCACTGTTCCTCTGTCAGAGTTGTAATTCTTGAAACTACAAATGCCTGCCATTTCTGGAAAAATCAATATTCTCAAAAACCCTTAGAATCTGGAATCGATGGCTCCGAGTGCGAACGGTTGAATGTGGATTCGAAAGAAATTCTTTTTATACTCTAGGTCAGAATATTTTGGATGCCAGACGTCAGGGCCTGGGGCACTTCAAGGAAGAACGTGTTAGAAAATACTAAGAAAATTTTTGTTCTGCACCTTAAGGAATGTTGTAAATAATCGATAACGTCACAATTCTGTGGTATGTAAAATCAGTTGCACAGCTGTTCCGCTAGAGAATACAATTGAATTATAAAATGTTGAGGCAACTTCTGAGATGAAAGAGAGAGAGAGAGAGAGAGAGACGGCACTTCGGAGCGCAAAGGGTTAAGGGAAATGCGAGGTATAAATATGGAAACTGGTTCCCCTAATATTCTCGAGAATCAGTGATTGAAACGAAGTCGAGACCTAACGAATTCTAAGGGACCCAATAAACCTCCCCGGTTTGATGAATGAGGGTTGGAAAGCGACAACTAATTTGATTTCCTGAAGGTATTCACATGGTCACCGGATTCTTGGGGGATCCCGTGACGAAACCGAGTCGAAGTTATGGGTATCGCGGCACAGGGAAACGAGGAAAAGAGGAGCGCGAGGGTCAGAAAGGGAGAAGAAAGAAGAGGAGGACACGGCTGCGGACTATCTCGGAGGCGAGATTGTGTGTTAATGTATGGCTGGCATTCGGACGACAACCGTGACAAATTGCTTTATTAGGTTGGCAGCCCGGGAGCCTTTCCACTCGCGGCTCGCACCTCAGGGCCGCTGCTCATCGTGATTGTACGCTCTATTCTCCTCCGCCTCTGTTTCTTCTTCGCCGGCGTCGTCCTCCTCTTTCAACGCGCGCCGGAAGACAACGTAACTCGCGGCTGGATGAATGGATGAGCGAGAATGCTCGCCGCGGGAGGCCGATGCTTTTTTGAAATCGAACCGAATCGCCTCACCTCGCCTCCCAACCCTGGACACTCTGGATCATCGATTTTCGAGCCGGCGATTCCCATCGGTGCTTAGACGTTCTCGATATACGAGCTGACTTTCTTAGTTTATTAGGGGATTTTCTATTGGTGATCCGTCCCGATTTCCTGCTGCCACGGTATCTCTAAGTGAACGACTTTTATTAGTGTCGAGGATGAAGAATTGTGTGCTCGATCCAGGGCGAAAATAAATGAGAAATATTGATGGATTTCAGAGATGGATACCCGAAAATCAATTTTCGTTTCTTGGGAAATGCTAAATTTTCACACTCCTCCAGAGCCCTCGAATGTCTATAACGAAAATAACCAAAGTCAATTTCAGTTTACTGGGAAATGCTGACTTTTGACACTCCTTCAGATCCTTCGAATGTCTAAAAAAAAAAAGAGGCAATATCAATTTTCGTAGAATCTTCGAGAGTCACCAAATAGAAGTAACAAATTTATATATTTTCATTTGCTGGAAAATGCTACATTTTGGCACTCCTCCTTTTCTCATGGACCCATCGAGTATCTCCAAACAAAATAGCCAAAGTGAATTTTCATTTCGTCGAAAATGCTGAATTTTGACGCTCCCCTTTTCTCATGGACACATCAAGTGTCTCCAAACAAAGGAGCCAAAATTGCAAATTCTCGTTTCCCGGGAAATGCTAAATTGTGGCACTCCGTTTTTCCCATGGACCCTCCAGGTGTCTGCAAACGAGAGCCGAATTTATCAATTTTTGTTTCCTGAAAAAATGCTAAATTTTCGCGCCTTCTCTCATAGAACCTTCGAGAGACACCAAACAGAAGAGCCGAATTTAGAAATTTTCATTTACTGGAAAATACTTAATTTGTGCACTCCTTTTTTTTCCCATGAACTCCTCAAGTATTCCTTAACGTAAGAACTGAATTGAGAAATTTTCGATCCAAGGGAAATGCTAAATTTCGACGCTCCCCTTTTCTCCACTTCGAGTGCCTCGAAACAAAAGAGCCAAAATAAATTTTCATTTCGTCGGAAATGCTAAATTCTCACACTCCTCCTTCTCTGATAGACCCTCGAAATGTCTCGAGGCAAAAGAGCCGCAAAGACGGTCGGTGTTTGTCGCACAGAGAGCGCCGAGTGTCCGTCGAAAATAGGACAATACTACTTCGCCCGGATCCAGGGTACAACGGCCGATTATTACGGTGTTTTTGCGAGTCGAGGGCCTGGAACGAGTCGGTGGATGGATTCTGTGCTTCCTCCGTGGTCGCGAAAGCTGCGGAGGTTCTGCAGGTTCTTGCTACCGGCGAGAAACAGCGGTCCCGAGGTGCGGGACATCCGGTGATTGATGGATCCTCTCTCCGAGCGGTCGTCCGGCGAATCAGACGTGGCTGGTCTTCCCTAACGTTCCGTTCCTCCCTTCTTCAGTTGCTTCGCGTTCTTCTCCATGTACGCCTTCGCATCCGATGAGGCGACCGGCTTTCTAATCAAGAATTATTGGTCACACTCGGATCCCACCGCTCGGCGAGGCGGCCGAGAGAGATCCATCCTGTTTGTTAGGTTACATTGTAAGATTACACGAATTTAGCTAAGCTTCTTTCCCATTATCTGAGAGAAAGCTTTCCCTTAACCCTCATTAGTTCCTCAGAGTGAAAATTCACCCGATCAATTTACTCGCGTTCTTTGCGTTGCGACGGCAACACCGAAGCTCGACCGTACCGTACCGATCCTCCAGGCGACAATGGGACATACCTGAAAGGGATGACCATAAAAAACACGCGCGAATTAGTTACAAACGTAACGAAAAAATTAATTTACGACTACCGTAATTCGACGATCCCAACCCCGACAGATGGACAGCACATGCGACCGAACTAACGAAAACGACGAACGGAACGACCACAATAAATCACGCCATTGACGAAACGAAGACAAAACCAAGAAATTTCCTGACAGTCTCCCACTCTCATGAACTCAAAACTCCTCCCAATGCACCCACGTCCAATTACGAAACGCTACATTTTTTCATCTAAATCCAAAATCATCCAATCACGAAAAAACCGAACTGACGATAGACGGAACACGACAAGACAGATCAGACGCAAATCGAACTGGCAAACGAACGAGACGAACTCTCCGAAACAAGCGAATATATCGCGATCCACCACTTAACAGTTAAGAACGCTCGAAACGAACATTTATATCGCGAACCATAGTGTACTCAAAGGAATAAAGTGTATATATCCAACGGTGTACCACTCTATTCCCCATCCAAGGTGCTCAATGTTACCTAGTACACATTGAGAGAAGGCAACGGAATCATTCAACGCTGCCTTCGTATACACTTTGCATATTGTGATCACATGCAGTTCTTTAACCCCTTGCACTTCGATGTATTTTCCGTTTTCAGTGATCAGAACATTTTTGTAATTCGTAATTTCCTAAGTAAAGCAGAAAATTTATGTCTATTGTATGCCTATATGTTCTTCAATAGTTGTACATTAAAAATGCCAAAATAGAATTGTATTTCGGTTCAAAGGAAACTAATAACATACATATTTATTAGGCTCTGTTCAGAATCTTCATCACGAGTCAGACTCGTGAAAGTAGTGCAAGGGGTTAGCGCTCTAGGAATCTAAAGGCAGGGGCAAGTAAAAATGATCTAATTGTAATAATATTTAAAAAAGAAAACAGGAATATAAATATTAATATTTGGAATAAACAATATCTCGCGAGTTATATTCTTCAAACGCCTGTAACTATGCTAACAGCACAAATTCAAACAAATCCTTTTGCACACGTGTTCTGCAATAGTTGACTCAAAGAAAATGCAGAAAAATCGATTTTTTTTTTTTCTTAACTTAACCCTGGTAACGCGGCGGTAGCACGCGAAAACGCGGTGCAACCTGCATGGAGATTCGCGGAATCGGATGCCACGCCGAGTTCCCGTGTAATACAATGTGCCTGAACGTATAATTTCCCCTCGGACATTGTATCGACGGGGCCCGATCGTTTCCACTAGATTCGGAATTCGCCGCATGAAGATATTAAACATGTTACCGGGCGCGCGGGCACGCCTCGGTAATTCAATTCCCGGAATCTCCGGCGTACCCTTTATCGGGGCCCCGAAGAGATGATTGCGCCCCGAAATCACAGTACTCTCCACCCGGACACCAGAACTCTCTTTCTCTCTCTCTCTCTCTCTCTCTCTCTCTCTCTCTCTCGCTCTCGGTTTTCTTCTTGTAAAACGCTTAAAGGTACCGTACGAGAGTAATCGAGTTTCAGACACGCCGCGCGTCCACGCACCGAACTCGCGGACACCATTAACCACGGTCCGGCTGCGATGTAATGCTCAAATTGTTCGGGAATATTGTTACTTAGTAGCCGGACGGGATGAGATGGAAATTGATCGGTGGACGAAACCCGGTAAAAATCCCTCCGGGATTTTATTGCGCAACAACTGATCGGGAGAGTTTAATTTACCGAGTTCCGAAAATCGATTTTCTACTGCCTGGATCATTAGCAGCACGTGTCGAGAATGTATCTTGAAAGTTTTCAGCAGAAATTTGGAGCAGCTGTGTAGATATTCGCGAAATTGTAACGCATCGATAGGTGTGCCTGATATGAACGACAAAAATGTTTCTGAGATTCAGAAAAAAGTATCGGACAAATTAACTTGAAATAATAATATTAACTTTTCAATGTATATTAAGGAACGGTTCTTTTAGCGCGCCACCTATCGGCAAGACGGTAGACAGTATATGTTTTGTGTGATTAGCAAAAATTCCGGGAGCCTTTTTAAGTAGAATCAGACATTTGGAGTCAGACAGCTAAAATTCTCTTGAAAATATATAATAGTTTATATAATAAATATATATAATAATTTTCTCGCAGTTGTATTGTAGATTGAACGATAATTATATGTGTACAGTATGTATGTAAGATTTAATCCTTTGCACTTGAGTGGTGGCTCTGAACCACCACTAGAAATTATTGTGGCATTATTTCAAAGAAATTACAAAAAATATTACAAAATATTTGTTACATTACAAAATTTGTATTTAGTAGATTACCAAACATTTCAATATTATATGCAGAAATCGGAACAGTTTCGTATGAATAAAATGAAAATATTATAAGACGGAAGAAAAATTTAGTTTTAGATCGAAAAAAGCGCCGAGACCAAAGGGTTAATTTTAATAATTCTCTAAAATGTAATGGTATAAATTGATAATAATGTAGTACGTTAAAGAATAAGTGATGGATTATTTAATTGCTATCCTAAGATCTTTGATGCAATTATTTTGAAAAGAGTTGTAGACTATGACAGTCGAAGACGACAAATAACAGTGTACTTCGATTTCAGCTTGCCCAGAGAATTATGGCTGACGAGTTGAGATTTTGCCAGGCGAGGTATAGCGTGTAATTTCATTGGCGCAACGAGGGTCAACAGCGTAGCAAAGTTTCGGCCAGCAGATGTCCGGATTCGGCCTGTTCTAATGTACCTATAGACGATTTAATTGTCGAATCACAGCCCGGTTGACCCTCATCGCACAGGGTCTTATTCTTTTTCGGTCTGTTCCTTCACGAGGACAACGAGGTTCGCCAATTTGTCGTGGTTCCCTCGGCCTGTGCGAGGCCTCTTCGAGCTCCCGTCGTCCACACGTGCAAACTTGGCCGCGTGTGCGCGCGACATACGCGGTGCGTGTGCACACGGGCCGGCCGTGTTTGTGTGTCGTGGGGTTAATTGAATCAAGCAGCACGCAACCAGCTCTGTATACACTGCCGGGTCATCCTAGGTCAAATCGGTAATGGGCTGACCCTTAATTCACCATGTGGTCGGCCACCGAACGCCGATACATCGGAGTCGCTCTTCGTTTCTTGGGCATGCGAGTATCCTAGATTACCGGCGACCTTGAACTCCGGACACCCGCCTCGACGACAAAGCGGATCCACGCCAACTTCGCCGACACGAGAACCCACCCCCGTCGATCGACTCGATTCGATTTGATTTACCTTCTTATTCGGCCGATTTCCGTCTAACATTGACGATAATTGCGACGTTCGTTTAACACTGACCGAAGACGCTTCGCACACAGTAGCATTAGCACACAGAAATTGCGCTTATCTACAGGGGTCCCTTTTTGAACAATTTTAATAAGTCTATAACAACAGGAAAGTATTCATTAATTGGACCGTTTATTTTAAAAGTGGTGTGAGTCCATTTTTTTCATGAGACATCACATAATTTGTTTATTTGTAATTTTTTTTATCAACAAAACATGGATTTGCATCACTTTCAAAATAAACGGTCGAATGCTCTAAAATTGTCTCTACCACAAATGCATAAACTTGTAAATTGTCTTTTTGCCACAAATGCTTAAACTCCGGAGTCTAGTTATTATTAGGTTCTTGCAATTGAAATGACTGTTTTTCGTATTGGGCACTTCCCGTCTTTGTAGTTTAGTTTTTCTACGGCAGAAGGTGTTGAAGTTGTACAATATGAAAAGTACATATCTCGTACATGAATTTGCGTGTATAAGTTTGTTAAGTTGATATTACAATATCAAACACAGTACACGCAGTCTCTGTACACAGTGCACGTGATTCTAAATCAATTTTCGTTCACTGTAGATAAAAAGGAAATTTGTATAATTTGCTTGTACGAGTTCAAACTTGGACATACTGCGTGTGAAGCAGCGAAAAACATAAAGTGAAGGTATAGCAAGTGATCGGACCATAAGGCGTTATACGAATCTGGAAAATGGTCCACGTGGTCATAAGCCAGCAGCTATTAAAGATTCAGGTTTAAAAGGGATAGTTGGAAAGGATTCACATCCGACTCTTCGGGAAATCGCGGAAGGAACCGATATACACTATTCAACCGTCTGCCGACATCTGAAGGCTTTGGGAAAAGTAAAACAATTAGATAAATGGATCCCGCATGATCTCATTGAAAGAAACAAAATATGCCGTCTGGAGATCAGTCCTGCATTACTTTTTCGACAGAATAATGAAGGCATATTAACCCTTTGCAATCTAAAACTAAACTTTTCTTCCGTCTTACAATATTTTCATTTCATTCGTACGAAACTGATCCAATTTCTACATATAATATTCAAACGTTTAGTAATCTATTAAATACAAATTTTGTAATGTTTTTTGTAATTTCTTTGAAATAATGCCACAACAATTTCTAGTGGTGCTTCAGAGTCATCACTCGAGTTCAGAGGGTTCAACAGTAAAAATGTAAGGACTACATTAAGAGCATCATGGTTTGAGAAAGATCTCAATAAAGCAATGGAGATGGTAAAAATCAAATAAATGGGAGTTAACGAAGCTTCTAGAGTGTTCAGTATACCTTCAAGGACTCTACTTTAGAACATACCAAAGATTTAGCCAAGAATAAACATCCTGAAAAGAAACAAAGACAAAGAAAAGGTATAGAAATACTAAACCAAAGACAAAAAGAAATAAGAATAGAACATCTTCTTCTGAAAGTAGCAATGAGATAAAAGTGAATAAGGATAATTCTATTATTGTACTAAATCAACAGAAAACTGGATACAATGTACATCATACTTAGCTTGGTTACACGAGCTCTGTACATTGTACAATCCTTTTTGCAATCTTTGTGGTCGAAAAGCCAAAAGAGCAGCCCTTAATAGGAAATAATACAATTTCATTAAATATTACTATATTTTTGTTCGTAACTATAGTATTTTGTTGCTTTTGTTTAAACGTTTATTATACTTTATTAAGCATAATATACCTAAAATAGTGAATAATTCATATAGAGGCGTATTGTCACATGGATGAGGCATTTTACCCGTCTACTGTGTTACAATATGCCCCACGTAAGGTTAACAAAAATAATTATTTTCTGCTACTTTTTATTACGTTTCGTTCATGATCAAGGGATAGTTGTGAAGAGAAATCAACAATTTATGTGATTTGACAGATAAGATAAAAAATTACTGAAAAACGTTTTCTTTTATTGATTTTTCTTTAAAAGTGTGGCGTATTGTACAGTTTTACCCTATATCTGGAGAAGATAATGGCCGAATCATCGCCCCAGGCAACGCACGAGGGTTAATAGTTAACTAAATCGTTAGCACGTTGCATTCACGAACTTGTTACGCAAACTTCTAATTGGCGAGCCGGGCTTTTTAATTCTTAATGCGAGTTACATAATGTATATACAGCAAGTATGACGGACGGTTTTAGAGTCCGCGCCACGTGTCTCGGTTCCTCAATCAGGTTAAAGAGCCGGGCCGTAGAACATTTAACGTGGAACGCGGGCAAATTACAGGCCAGTTTGATTTAAATATGTGTGGTTATATACGCGCGGTATATAAATTGTTTCGAATTAACGGGTTAACAACCGTGTCCAGTGTCATTAACTAGGTGAACGTTCTTTCGCGGGGTGGTGTGCACGGGGCGAGGAACACGTGGGTGCGAAGCAGATCAGAAAGTCGTTGGACGGATCGATAAGCTTAAATCGCTCTCTCGTGTTCCGTCTGCAATTTGCGAAAGGACCTCTTAATTCGATGTGGTTTTCTGAGCCCGGGCAAGGCCTGGGCGAGCGAGCCGCTCGGCTTGGCACGAACAACGTGTAAATATGTAACGAGTTCATTAGGCTGCTGGTCCGCGGCGAACTTTCGTGCCCGCCATAACGACGATCGCGCCGCTAATTACGGTTTCACCGAATTTCCTCGATTAACGGCCGACGGGGCCCCGGACTGGCTCGCTCGACCCACGATGCCCGGGACATCGACGCCTTAACGACGAACTGCCTCCCGTAATGGAACTGATTAATCGGGCTGCTTACCCTCGACCGTAACCTAGAATTATATTTCGCGAAACGAGCGGCCGTCCACCTTCCACTTAGCCCGCGGGATCGGAGAAACGGATTCGCAAATACGCGCGGTCGTAATTAACCCCCGCCACGCATTCTAATTAGCCGACTCGGGCGGACAATGCTGTTTTGAAGATATCGATAGGGGAGGAGACCGTGGGAGAACGTAACAGTTCCACTTTCGAATACGAGATTGCGCAGAAACTAGATCAGAGATTAGATCAGACTATCACGTTGTCATCTAGTAATCCATCCAAGCCGACAAACTGAAAAATGGAGATGCGAGACACCATTGCTTGTCGGAGAGAATTAATATAAATAACATTTTGCTAAATGTTTAAAAGAGATATAGCATTATTAGGGATATCTAGATGTTTGTTAATAATTTTAGCAATTACAATTTAGAGTAGGATGTAAGAGAATATAGATTGAACACCAACTGTACCGAGACCGATCAAATGACCAGTTTCCGCCTTTTTTATTTTATAATTATTGAAATTACAAAGAGACTTTTCATTCCAGCACACGCGAGAAATGTAAATAACTTTGTAATTTTCATAAAACGATCTACACGTACCAGTCACATTTTGTGCTCCGTGTGCTTCGAAATAAGTAATTTAACTTTTTTTTTCTTTTATTTGTTTAATGTTGCTTCAACATCACAGGTCATTAGCAACACGGTACATTTTCATACAATATATTATACATATTTGTATCCTTGATATACTTAGCAAGACCAGAGATATACTCCTCAGAACTTAACAGAATAGGTAAGGATCTAGGCAACTTAGCATTATTCCTTTCATTCTCATATTTTTTGCATTCTATTATTAGATGATTTATGCTAACTGGTACTTTACATATATCGCAGATCGTGTTTTCTGTCTTATTTAACAAAAGTGAATGTGTTATTTCTGAGTGCCCAATTCTGATTCTAGAAATTGAAGTTTGAGTTGGACGATCTACTGGACTTGGAAATTTATGCCATTCAAAATCCACTCCTCCATTATGATATTTTTGTATATAGTTCCTTTTAATTTTGTCAAATACCTGTTTCCTAAAATTTTTATTTAGGTGGTTTTTGAGATCTTTTAGTCTGGTATAATGGGTGATTTGTTTCATTTTTGTGTTGCATGTTGCTAATTTGGCTGCTCTATCAGCGTTTTCGTTACCTTGTATACAGCAAAGAGTAATAGATTTGCCGGTTTCAACCGCCGAGTTATAACTTTCTTGTATTTCCTGTATACATTCATCAGTTGTATCCAAATCTTCAATGGCCATAGTAGCGCTCTTTGAGTCTGTAAAAATTATGAATCTATTCCCAGTGGACTTTTTTATTACTTCTATTGCTTTAGATAGAACTAGGATCTCGCTACCGAAAACTGAGCAGATGTTATTTAGTCGATAAAAATTTGTTACAGTCGGGTTTACTACGGAACATCCTGTACCATTTTTTGTTTTAGACCCATCCGTGTATATATTAATTGCTGATGGGTCACTATTTAGAATTTCAAACTTTCAAACTTCATTTTGACCCAAGGGGGAAAAGTGTGGAGCTTTCTTTTTGGTATATTTTGGGGAAGGGAAAGTTTAATTCTCTTCGAATTTCAGTCTGTAATAGATAGGTTTAGGTGCTTGGGGGTGAGAAGCAAAGGATTTTGAATTATGGTTACAAAAGATCTTTGAGAAGACTGGATTGGTACTAGTTGCCGCTCTTGCTGCTGCAAAATTTAGTATTAGTAGTTATCTCCTGTCAGGGAGGGACATTTCACAGGCTTCGAGTAGAATTTTGATGGTTGGGCTTGTATGATATGCTCCCATCGCATACCTCAATGCAGTGTTATTAATCGGTTCTAGTGTTTTGAGTGTAGATTTACTTACAGAGGAGTAAATTATTATTGCTTAATCAAGTTTGGAGCGCATTATGGCCTTATATGTGTTCAAGAGGACTTTGTAGTCAGCTCCCCATTTAGCTGCTCCAATTGCTTTAAGAATTGCCAATCGTTTAGTGCCTTCATCTTTTAGGTATTTAATATAC
>CM052130.1:22204910-22250947 GCA_028454255.1 Halictus ligatus
CCGAACACGTTTTGTGGCCCGAAGTGGATCCAGAAGACCGAGATTAGACCGTGTACACCTTTCGGTGGACAAAAGGGAGGAGGGAATAGAAGTGAGAAAAATAGAAGCGAAGGCGAAGACGGAGAAGGAGAGTGTGGTACGGGGTGCTCGTTCGTCGTCGGCGTTCCCATGTGTTCCTACGAAGTCGATCAACCTGGTTTGTTCGAGCGAGCATGTGGGCCAACAATGCCCACTTCGGGAGCAACCGCGACGCACTTCACTCCGTCCATTATTCCGTTCACGTTTCCATGTGGCCGGGGTGCCGCCGGTATTCCCCGTCGTCGTCGTCGTCGTCGTCGCCGCCGCAGCAGCGAGCGTTGCCAACAACATCGTACCAGAACGACCAGGCCTACACCGGTACACGAAGGGTTCTCCACCGCACCGGCCGCTGTTCAAAGACCCTGGAGAGCACTTCTCGAAATTCGCTACGCGGCAAGTAGCGTCGAGTCGCATGGCGCTACCTGCGTCCTCGAGCGGTGATGAAGTCGAGGGAACCCCTTCAGCCGGATACAACGAACGGGTTTTGGGTGACCAAATTTTTGGTTCCAGACCCATCTCCGCGGCCGATCCTTCCACCGTGATTAAAATTGCCGGCTGGACAGAGTGTTGTTTGAACGTCCGAATGACGACTCTATCATCCCGAGCTATCCATCCCGAGTTCCATCGTCACGAGCGAAATACTCGGTGTTGTCATTAGCGGGACCGAAATCTTCCTGCAAGCACAAGAATCTGGGACCTTTCCCAATCGGCAGCATGAAATTCGTTAGGGAGCTGAAGAGCGAAGCTACCGCAGGATTAATCGAGGTTTGAGAGTCCGTGTTGAACAGAGTGTTGCTTAAACGACGACTCTATTCGACGTTCTGTATTTTCCGTCGTGCCACTTAATGACCAGTCTTCAGCAGGCTCTTCCAAATATTAGAATGCCCTCCTCTAGAATACTCGAGGAAGCTGAAGAGCGAGGTTGGACTTGCACCACCTTGCGAGCATCAAATGCCAATTTTATCCCGTGCTCGGTAAGTTCGATCGTGACCAATCTTGCCATTAACGAGACTCGCAGGTTTCCCGTGGGACATTTTCCCATGGATAGAATCCTCTAGGATCGATGGGGTAGCCGAAGGCTGGATCGCGAGCCTAGGAACAGCGAGCACCACTCGTCCTCGTGTGGAACGCGTATTTTTCTGATCCGACAGTTACATTCTTAGCCGCCTGGCCCGAACCCTCCGGTCTGGGCTCTCTCCTTTAGGCCGGTTAGAGGTGCGGGTACGGATGTGAAAGAGAAACGTACGTATGTACATTCGTCGGTAGCCGAACGAAGGGTGAAACAATAAGCGACGAACGACAATGAGGATTTAAGTGGCGACCTCAATGATATCAACTGCACGCTGGAATAGAATTCAATTGAATTGAAGGAACAGCAAGGGGAGTCCTCCTCCTCCCTCCCGCCTGCCCTCCTGCCGTTCTGTCTCTCCTCCGGACAACGTTTTGTAAGCACTTCATCAACGTGTTTGGTACTTTCCACGTAACGATTCGACGTCGAGACTTTGTCTCGCGTTGCACGACTCATTGCGCCCGATCATTCGTATCGAGCAGTCTTCCGATCCATAAGAATCGTTAGCGCAACTTGTTTCTGATTCCCGGTGCTCCTGCCGCGTTGTCATACGATGGATGGGTTCGACAACATCGTCCTCCAACTTGCAATTCTGTCGGAGGACCCCTAACCTTTATCCCTACGATTTGTCCGAAGTGGGAGCTTCTTCTCTCGTTCCTCGAGCCATGGGAATCGGAGGACGTTCGGTTTCGTTATACAACGGCTCATTAAGAGCCCTGCTACCAACGATCTCCTTCTCCGGGCCATTTCTTTTCGGAATATCGAGCGCCGCTCACCTCGATACATGGGAATCGTCGGAGCGCTCCTAGCATCGGTCCGTGACGCAACCGCATCATCTACATAATTAATAGAACCGCCGGTATGCGTCCACGTGTAGCTACAAACAAGGCTGTCTTGTAGTTAATACGTCGTGCCGAGCGATCGAACGCGATTATAATTTCATCGCTGGAACCCGCGTGCGCTTTATCGGCTCGTATAAAAGCAATGCCGGCCGAGTGTACGCTCATTAGGCGAACACACGCGAAAACAAAACGGAAGACCTCGCGGGAACCTCGGCCCCTGCCATCTTTCCGGGACGAACGCCGTCAAATTTCCCATATACTCGTACCTCGGACGATGAAATTCACTCGATTCGAACGGAAAAGCTACCGTGGACTAGTCAAAACGACTGCAGCCGTTCTAGAGTCCTCGAGGACATCGAGGACAGTTTCCTATCTATTCTTCTCTTCTATTCTCATCCTAGATTACACCACGATTTAAAGATCGGATGTTAATCGAAATAATTTTCCAGATACTCGGATATATGGTAGGATTATTAATATTAATAAATTTCATCAATTTTTCTCGGGTCCTCCGAAGGACCTAGGATCTCCGAGTGTCCTCTTCTTGAACCCACAATGCCGGGAAGACTATCGACCACGTCGGTGGCGCCATCTCTCAAGACAATGGGGAACCAGACCCACATGAGCAGCAGCGACCGGCACGCAGCCTTCGAGACCGCCATAAGATTCCCTATAAAATTATTGCTGCAGCATCTAAAACGCTGCATATATGCATCCTGTTACGATTCCCCGTGCTTCATGAATAATCGAACTATTTGAACAGGCTATCAACTACGTTCACAGGCGTCCGATTTATCTGAGATTCGCCTGCGGACTGCACGACCCGTCCGCTAACGAAGTGTGTCTCTGACTTAATTGAGTCCTCGACTTTAAGCTTAATTTAGTGCCTCGCGGAGAGAGCGGACTTCGCGTAGATTGCCGGCAATAAGCTTCGTTAAATCTGCCTTTTTGCGGCATTGAAATAGACGCCCGAGATTTATGGGCTCGCTGATAGACGCTGGGAGACGGGCAAACGCGACGGTGCGGTGACGGTTCGCGAGACGTGTTCTTCGAGGAAATGTTCTTCGAGTAAAATACACATAATCGGTAATGAAACTGCCGATTCCAGAGAGCCCTCGCAACAATGGACCCGCGAAAATTGCAACAATCGGGTTAACTTCTTCCTCATTCGACGTTCTCACCCGGCCGTTCTCCCACAGATTACCATTTGTTCGGAAGCCCGACAACTTTCTCGAAGAAAAGTGGCTCTATACGGCCGGCGAAGAAAGTGTGGAAAACGGAGCCGGGAGTTTAGCGATCTCAAAAAAACGGGGATTACGTGTTTGCCTTGATTGGATAGCCTATCATCACAGTTCGCATTAGTATAATCAAACCTGCTGCCAGAGGAGCAGAGGCTCCAACAGCGGAAAAGCAACTCCGATGAAACTAGATATAAGGAGAGCTATAATTAATCCTTAAAGAGCTCTAAGCTCTCTTTATGTCGTCGACAATTCTAATCTTCTTGCTAGGCGAAACTTTTGACAACCAAAAACCTCCTCAGAAGAAACTGTTGAAAATCGACTCGAATTTGTTTAGTTGTAGTAGTGCTACTGTTAGATTATGGTTAGGGATTTACTTCACGTGCACATTTCTTGAGTGCTCTGTTAAATATGTACATTAACCCTCTAGAATGTGGCGACTCTGAAGCGTCACGAAAATTTACCATAATTCAAAACGATTTTTACATTACTGAATCTATTATGCCTATAACAATAAATTGCTAAAAATTCGGGTGTCATATATAAAAAATACATTCACTCTTTCTTGTTTATGATGTGCTCCGATTGGGTTCAAAATGTCTGGATTGTAGAATCAAAATAATTCGGAGTGCAGGGGGTTAACAAAAATGAATGCTGTCGTCATTTTAATTGCACCTGGTTGATCTCTGCAGTTGAACACAGGTATTTCATATGAAACGAAATATAGTAAATCTGTTGCTATCAACATAGCAGCCTACGAGGTACAACGATTCAAGTACTAAAGCTAAACCTGAACAGTTTTCGAGTCTGAACGGTGGATGAACTACAAATTATTTATAGGTGAAGGGATCCAAGAGAATTGAGATATTACAGACAGACGAACGTGTCGGATCGTAGATGCACCAATCCGAGCAGTTTTCGATCGTCCCGGGGCAAGATCGTCTGGTTCCCAGCGTGTCTCCAGTTTTCCCAAGCGAGGCCCATAAAAGTCGAAATCCGCATGCCCGGTGCTATTTCATTTTCGCGGTAGTCGAACCTCTCCTGGTAAAGGTTACCAGTAGGTTGCCCGAAGAATGTCAGCCTGTTCGTTTCAGCGTCGTCGTCGTCGTCGTCGTCGCGAGTTACGCGCGTGCACACGAGAGCGAGTTGAAGCGAGTTCGCCGCCGCCGCCGCTCGACGAGAGGCAGCTTAGAGAAGGCGACGTCTGTTTAAGTCGTCCCACGGGCACCTACGATCCTGTTGGAAAGGACCAATGACCGATCGGGGGCCCGTGGAAGGAGCCAATCGTGGTATAGGAACGCACGGTATCCAGGACTCTCGGTAAAAACCATCAAACGAAGCCGCCGGCATTCACGGAAAGCACCGACCCCTGCTGCACCCTCTCTCGGACCGTGTCCACCTTGCGTCCTTCCTGCCGCATCGACCGCATTTTTTCGGCTCGCATCGATCGTGCCGTTCACCGTTCGCGAAAAAGATCGTCGAGGGAAAGGAAAGTTATCGCGAAACGCCTCGCGAGCCTCGGCGAACCAGTCGGGTTCCACGGAGACCGGGAAAAATCTGTACCGCCCGCGGGAAAACCTAGGCTCCTCCCGAACGAATTTCCCCGGACACCCGTCGATACTTCACCGTGATACTTCTCCGTCGCACAGTGGGGTAAACCGTAATTTTTTTTTATTGCTCGATGTTGTTGAATATGTGGAGAATAATGTACTACATCTTTTTTCAATTCATTTGTAAGTTTATGAATCTCTAAACTTAATCGAGAGAGAGAGAGAGAGAGAGAGAAAGTCAAGAGATTCTATGACTTGTATTGCCTTTCCAATCATGCTATAACATATCGTACATTTTTTGAGTGATTTTTATATACTTTAAAAAAGCTGTGTAATTTTTTGAATTATGGATATCTTTTAGGCAAGTATGGACTACACTTTCAGACCATTTTCATTTTTTTTTTATTATACTTATTTATAAAGTTATTAATATTTGTATATGATGAATAATTCAGAAATTATTTTTACGATTATAAGACTTCATTAACGATTTTATTATGGTTCCGAGTGAGTCCCGATGGTCTTTTTGGTCTCATTATACTCGGTAGAGATTTGTGATTCCAAGCTAATAAAGTTTGGTTCCGGATTTGCCCGGACTGACGTTTTATAGCTAATTCAGTATTAGCGTTTAGAAGTGTTTTACGTACGCCTATACGCCGTAATTAATGATAATAATTTAAAAATATTCTTAAAATACATATCTACTTATTAAAATATTTTATGATCTACATATTTTGTATTAAAATAATAATTTACATTATTTTAACATAATTTACGTGGAAAAATACTTTTTCCTGTTTTTCGGTGCACGTACTCCACATTCGACACGATTTTTCAAGGGTTTCCGATAATCTGAGGAAAAAAGGTTCGAACAAAAGATTAACAGTGTTCAGATGTCTACAAATTTCAATACATAAAATTTCGGAAAAAATTTTTTTTATAAAAAGTGAAGATCAATTTGATTTTTTAACTGTTAAGATATACTTTTGATTTCATAATGTTATACCTGATTTTAAAACGAATTCAACCACCTACTACATTATGGCATTGAGCCTATATATAACGCTTAAATAATTTTTTCCGGCTTTTCGGACCAAATACCCCACTGTGCATCGAAAAACTGCGACAATTATACCATTACAATTTATAGGAATTCGGGTTTTTCAGTGGTTTTCATGGATTAAGTGGGTAGGGACTTTTTGAAAACATTCCAAAGATATAAAATGTGCTAAGGTTGCTGCATTTTGCTGAGAACGAACTAATATCGGAAGATGTAGAAAATTTTACATGTAGAAATTTTTAAATTATTTTATTAGATAAAAACTCCGTAATTATATAAATATTTTCATTCTGTTTCAGTAGTAGTTTTATTAGAAGTTGTTATTAGAAATTGTACTCTTTTTGGTAATTTTTATAAATGGAAAATAATTTTATTTCTAAACTCTTTTTAATGATTTCAGTTTTGTGTTTCCTCTACTCATTTCTGTCATAAGTGCATACAATCCGGTTTTCATTAAGTATCGAGCCGCGTATCACTTGGGCGAGAAGTTTAAACATTATGTTGTTGCGAGTGCAATTCTGAAGCTAGTAAACAGAACGACACCTTTGCCGATGAAAATTGCAATTAGCAAAGAACGGTTAAGAGGGACGGTTAAATGTCACGTGGACGCAGGTGCACGGCTCCGACAGCGCTGAATGATACTTTCATGAATGTGAATTGTAATTAGTAGAGAAAGAGCCTTCGCAACAAATAAGATCGTGGAGGTGCATATATCTTGTGCAAAGAAAAAAGAAGAGCAAAAAAGCACTGGCACAGAGAAGTTCTTTAAAATGAACGAGGGGGGGGGGGAAGAAATACAGGATGTACAGTGTTTACTCGATATGTCGATATATGTCCAAAACAGCCGGGGACATATATCGGCCAGGAGATGGTAATCATTGATCCACGCGACCTTCCGCGGCCCCTCACGGGGTATACCCCGAGGAGGTAGGGATAGTTCTGAGAGTTTTATCGGCTAGGCGTTTGGGACATTTATAGAGTAAACACTGTTTCGGTCTTATCACGTGGTTTCATAGAAACGAAATATAGTAAATCTGTTGCTATCAACACAGCAGCCTACGAAGCACAATTATTCAAGTACTAAAGCTAAACCTGAACAGTGTTCGAGTCTGAACGGTGGATGAACTACAAATTATTTAGGGGTGGAGGGATCCAAGAGAATTGAGATACTCACTCACATTCACTCTTTCTTGTTTATGATGTGTTCCGATTGGGTTCAAAATGTCTGGATTGTAGAACCAAAATAATTCGGAGTGCAGGGGGTTAACAAAAATGAATGCTGTCGTCATTTTAATTGCACCTGGTTGATCTCTGCAGTTGAACACAGGTATTTCATATGAAACGAAATATAGTAAATCTGTTGCTATCAACATAGCTGCCTACGAGGTACAATGATTCAAGTACTAAAGCTAAACCTGAAAAGTTTTCGAGTCTGAACGGTGGATGAACCACAAATTATTTATAGGTGAAGGGATCGAAGAGAATTGAGATATAACAGACAGACGAACGTGTCGGATCGTAGATGCACCAATCCGAGCAGTTTTCGATCGTCCCGAGGCAAAATCGTCTGGTTTCGTAGAGCAACGATTTCTTTTCGAGAAATCGAAACCGGAGACCTCGTACTCGACGATATATTTCACAGTTCCAGACCGGGAGCGGTTTTGGCGTGATCGCGATTGCCTTTCGTGCGTCGGTCTATGCAAATGTCTTCGTGAGACCGTTCCATGCGGACGGCTCCTTAATACATGGAGGAAAGTTGGATTTATTTCTCCTGAACCGGCAGAAAGTCTACCAGCAGAGGTATAAAATGTTTATCGTCTGGTTTACTGTGGACGTCGTGAATTTCAGAATAGCGATCGGCGTAAATAAACCAAGGAGCAACGATTTTTCCCGTGCAGAACTTCTGAAAGTTTACCTTTCACTTTCGATTTTCATCATCCCGTAGAAAACGCCGAAGACGAACGTTCGCATTTCCCGGCAGAAAATCACCTTTCTCGGAGGGGACATCGAATGATCATCGGCGTTCTCCCGGAGTCAAAATGCAGACATTTCCATAAATTTCCATTTTATAGCCTGACTCGGAAAGTTGAGAACTAAATTATGACTGCAGTTCATCATCCCTTTGTAGAGGAAGTGTCACGGTGTTGCTTTTACAGGCGGCGGATAATGTCGAAGCGAAGAAGATGTTGAAGATGAAAGCTTGCGTTGTTTAAAAACGAATTCGTAGAGGATACATCGTTTTTTTTTCGGTATTCTAATCTTAAATTATTCAAAGTGAACTAAACGAATTCCTTTAAAATTTCTCCATACGGAGTTATGAAATGAAAATCTTGACCCGCTGCTCTTTTTAAATTTTTGAAATAGTTACTACATGAAATAATGGTTACTTTACCGATGCATATAAATATAGATGAGAAGAAGAGAATAGTATTAATGTATACTATTCTAATGAATAGGCAAAAATAATATAGTTATTGTAAACCGCGTGCAAGAATTAAGATTGAGTCTAGAAAATAAAAAATAAATAGTATAGCCGAGAAGGTCCCAAAAATTGACTTGAATGTTTCATTCATTCATACTGCTCTTTTTAAATTTTTGAAATAGTTACTACATGAAATAATGGTTACTTTACCGATGCATATACATATAGATGAGAAGAAGAGAATAGTATTAATGTATACTATTCTAATGAATAGGCAAAAATAATATAGTTATTGTAAACCGCGTGCAAGAATTAAGATTGAGTCTAGCAAATAAAAAATGAATAGTATAGCCGAGAAGGTTCCAAAAATTGACTTAAATCTTTCATTCTTATTAGAACAACAAGTTTATTTTTATCAATTTTTCTAGAATCGTACTCCTGTACCATATGCCTATAAAAGTTATCAAAACCAACAGTAAAAATCTTCTCGCACTATTCCCAACAATAATTGCCTCACTTAACCCTTGCAATTGCAATGCAAAAATCGATCGCCTTAGCATCGTTGACGGTACATAATCGCAAATAGAAGTCACAGTTCTGCAACAGCGGGCGCACGTTAGAAATAAGCCGATTTGCCGTGCATCGGGGAAAGTTTCTAAAAAGTTTCATTCGGCGAGCGTGCGAGGTCCGGGCAGCCCGGTTACGGTTTATCATGTGAATTCTGAATTGTTATGTAAGAACGCGCGGCTTGGCTCCTTCTTGTCGGGCGGACTGCATTCTTGCCGTCGCGTCCGTCGCGTCGTTCGCCGGAGAAAGCTCCGTGAAATGAAGACAAGAGCCGGCGAAGGCCGGCGAGGGTTAATGTATTATTCGTCGCGTTGCTTTCGGCCCGGCTTTTTCCTCGGGATGCCTGCTTTCGTCCCCCGTTAACGCAATTAACGCGTTTCGACGCGAGCTTCGTTCGCGAATTCGATCCTCGTTTCGGCACGGGGTTCGCGGAACCCCGGTTCGGGTCCCGGCACGCTGGAAACGGAAATGTGAATTACGGGTCGAAAGCCTGGGCTCCCAGCGATCGTGGTGTCTGTCTTTGATCTTCGCGGCCTAGGCATCTCCGGAGCCGGTCCACCGGACTGTCATTACAGGAGAACAAGTCAGGCTTTAATGCTAGGTTCCCTGCCGATGCCGGCTGGTTCGATTCCGAAAATCCCGGCTCGGGTCTTTTTTAAATTGGCCGCCTTGGCCTCGCGCAGATCGGAATTTAATCTGTCCTAAACGGACCGTTTGTTTGTACGGTCATGGTTAACAATTGCTCGAATGAAACGCAGTTACCCGGACACCTTCCGAGACACCGGCTCTCTATGCTAATGGCTGCTAACTGCCGCTCCCATAAATCATCCATCACCTTTTTTTTTTCTTCACCGACGGCAACTATTTTCCCAGTAAGTAAAAACCGATACAATCTCCGGAACATCAATAATACACTTCCCGAACACTGTTATTTCGGAACGAAATGCCAGGAAGCCTTTGCCAGCCCGAACTTTATTGCCACCTGACTGCAAACAATAGCATACTATTCCTCCGTGCACCTAATAATTTAATTCACTAACAAGGAGGCTGCCGAGGTGTCACAGTTTCGGGTTTTCGCTGGCAGGTTTACGGGCCCGGTGAAAATATTGATCACGGTGTTCGACTGCTTTTTAAATGCACCTCCAGAGGTTCGATCATTATTCATTTCTGCTCGTAACTTGTACATAGTTTATGCTGATACAATAGAACGCGAAGCTAGGAAAATTCGTTTCACCAAACTCTGTACCTACGGTGAAACATAAATTACTTGTAAATGGAATTTGTCCGTTTATGAAAACAATACGAAGCTGTGAAAACATTTAGAGAAATTGTATTAATTTCAAGTCAGCAAAACTAATTTAAAGACAGACAAATAGCTAGGTAATACATCTTGCGATTAAGACAGACAATATCTCTTTTGTATCCAAATCTGTAGTCTATGACAATGTTTAAAGTAACAGAGAAAGTTTAAAGTAACAGAGATTTGGTAAAACTCGTCTAAAATTTTCGAAAATCACAGTGTAACGATTCGAAGTGTGCGTAAATCACGCAAAATTAGCGAAGAATGTAAACTACGAGTTGAATGGGCTTACAAGCGAACGAGTTATAGCAACGCGACAACGAGTGGGCGAAACGCTCGATCGGGGATCATGTTATTTTTGCTTTTCCGTGATCGAAATGGCTGTCCGATAAATTCAGGAGGAATCGGGGCTCGCCGCGGCATTCACTTAGCGCCACTTACACTCCGCGGCTTAATTGCATAGATCAATTAGCCTGTCCTTGCCGTTAATTTCACTCGGAATTAGCCGGCGGCGAGACTAATGCTTTCGGCGCTATCCAGAACAATGCGTAACGATAATCAGCGCGTCGGTTCGAGGCTCTGTAAACGTCTTAATTCGAGGCACACGGGAGCAATAAAAAGGCGGCGGATTGTGACGGACTGTTTCTTCTTTTTCTCTCTCTCTCTCTCTCTCTCTCTCTCTCTCTCTCTCTCTCTTTCCTTTTCGGACCGGAGTGTATTAACGCTTTACAGACGGTTGGTCGTGGATTTATGCAAAACCGATGTACATATTCCGATTCAACCGTGGAACGTATTTAGCCGCGGCCAAGCCAACTCGGCCGTACGTTATGCCCGTTTGAAGGAAACGCAGGCGAAGTCCATTCCGACTGAAAGTATCTATGTATCTTTGAGTATCGCCGATTAGTTTTCCGTCATTAGGCGTACCGATGAATAATACATTATTCCCGAGCGAGGATGCAAATAGATTCGGCATTTGCATTCTCGGTCGCGTGCCTTTCCGGTTGTGTCCAACTTACTGGACAACTATAATTATTTTATATAATGATGTAAACTTCCTTGGAAGTAAAGATCAAGTTCGCGTGCCACAAAAAAGTGGTAGCTGACGACCATACTGGTATAAATATGCATTCGGCACGAAGCTTCCGTCAATACCGTTTATTATTTACTCCGGATTTTGTGCATTTGTGGCAAACATGACTAGCCGCGATTTGAAGCAGTGGACAGACCAAGAGAATTCGCGGGTCTCGTTTTGTTAATTCAATAATGGAACGATTTGCCTTCTGCTTCTTGCACATAACGGAGAATTTCATTCCGCACAAAGTACAGTCTAACAATCGTATCTCGGAATAAAATAATAATCACATGAACGATCTTCGTAAATAATATTTCTTGATCAACGTTACTTTGAATTTTGTAAAATAATTTATAATTCCACCTACATGATTATTTAAAATTTTTTTCCTTTTTCATTTCATTTTACTTGAGGTAAATATATCAACGATAAAATTCGAAAAGGATAATGGAATTACGGGTTAGAGGAAGATAATGCACTACCACAGTTCCAGAAATGTGTAGAAAAATGTATCCGCCATATTTCCCTGATAAATGCTTGGACACGAGGCTCTGCAACTAATGCACACGATCGTAACTCTATAAGGAATATGTATCAGAAATAAGTATAGCGTTTGCAATCTATGCATAGACTGTGGACCTTGAAATGATTTGAACGAAGGTGTATGTAAAACGGCAATGCATCAGCCGGCTAACATAATACGAACTTCTTCGAAAATGTAGAGTGACTTAACGCCGCTAATAGCTAATAAAAATGGTAATACCTCGGCGCGCTCGCGCAAATACCTCGCCTAAGCTTTCTGTCAGTGCTGTCCGCAAAATACATAGAATTAGCGCACGCGAACACGCGGATACCGATCGGCCATTTATTTTCCGCTAGTCTAGCAGCCCCATCTGGCCGATGCTTCATGTTCGAAAGATGAGACAATTGTTTCGGAAGAATCTATAATTTCCCGTAATACCCGGAAAGTTAGAAGGGCCTCGCGATCGATCGTCGTTAAATGGTTTCCCAATGGGAATGTCGGGATCATGCTCGCGCGGGAGGCACTCGAGCATGGTGCGCGACCGCGCAACATTGTTCGAACCGGCAGCGGCGCGTTAGTATAATTAAGATAAGGTATAACGAACTTCTAATTGACTCTCATCGACAAAATGTGGGCATAAAGTGACTGCCGAGCAGATTAGAAAAGTAGCACGTTTACGCCGCTTATTTAGCTAATTATTGCGCGTTGTGTAATGGCCGGTTCTAGAGCTGCCGTGACGATGCACCGCTTATTACGGCTTCTGTGCTGCGCGAAACTCTTCGGTAAATATTATCAATCGGATCGATGGATCCGGAACGCAAGCCATCCGGTGTGTCGCAAATTACAGACGCTCCTTTGCCCCACGGTCCTAATCGTTTATTACCTAATCGTTTATGATATATGTAGATGCGCATAGCGATCGATATAACGGACGAACGCGTGTATGTATGTCTTCGCACCCTTTTTTAATCGCGATAGCATAATCATCGCCACAGCGAAATATACCTGAGAAAAACCATACACCACTGGCAAAACCAACACGCGAGCCTCGATCTTACTCATCGATACAATTTTGAATCGCCAGTTAGATACTCGGTGAGAATGATTACGGATAAACTATAAAGTTCCGAAACTTTATGAGGGAAACACCGATTGCAGCATTAAACATTTTCAAGATTTTTACTGATTGACTGTGGAAGAATCAATACGATTTTCGTATTAATAAATAATTTATTGTTGGACAGAGGTAGTTATGTTTGGAGTACTGTAGATCAAAAAATTTCCTACTAAAATTATTGCAGAGAGACAGTGCTGAGTTTTTTCAATTTCTATATTGCATAAATTAATTGTCATTTGTACTCTGTTTATCCAATTTTATTTGTCCCTTGAATTTTACACAGTCGAGTGTAAAATCAATTTCATACAAAAATGTTGAATCAATGAACTGTGTGAATACTTTGTCCGAAACTGAGAAATTCAAAATAAGGTGAGATAAAATTTAAGAAATGAGAAAAATCTGTCGAATTGATACGTTACTTTTTTCACAAAAGTCATCACGTTCCAGTGAAAACTCTTCCCCAAGTTAATGACAATGTTGTCAACTCTCGTACACTCAAAAATAGTTGCACAATAGATTCTCTATTAATGAGTGAATTCGAACCAGTCATTTCCATTCTCCTCTTTGATTCCGCCGATTGTGATTTACTTCATCTCATATTTCAAACGAACACGTCAAGTTACCAGAGAAATATATGAACTTTGGAAAAACTGGGTTTGCGTTGGACAGTTTCAGGACTCTCATTTTTATCGCACCGTCGCACAGTGGTGCCTAATGGCCAAAAAGCGGCAAAAAATCTGTAAAAACGAAACTATCCAACGAATTTCTTTGAAAATTTGTGGAGAGATTGCTGCAGGTACAACGCTTATTTGGCAAAAAATTTTTGTAAAAAGTTGTTAACATTAAGTAATATGGGCTAATCGAAAATCTCTGTTTTCTGTCCATTTTTTATTTATGGAAGCATACAACAAATCCTTTAATAGATTTTGGTCTGGAACAAATCGTTTTGGCAAGGTGTAATATTGATCTAACTTTGTGCAAAAAATCATGAGACCCTTCGAGACTCATTCGCCGCAATTTAAGTTTAAATATCAACTTCCAGAATTTCCAACAGCGAATCGTGCGGAAGTTACGATTATTTAATGTTGCAGGTGAAAATTGTTAGGAATATTTCTAAATAATAAAGGAAAATGTGAAGTGCATATGATTTATTAATTTTTTATGTATAAAACAGTATTTAATAACAATTTTTTATCTTACATAAATTATTTTTATAGCGTTCATTGGAGCACTACCAAAATACCTGTTTCATTTTTGTGACAGTAGTCCAGTGAATTAAAACTTTGTTTATTTAACATAAAAAATTGTTATTAAATATTTTTTTATATGTATGAATGTCACATTTTTTTAAATTATCTGATATGTATCCCTTAAAAATTTCACCTAAAATTTCAAATAATCGTGACTTCCGCGCGATTCATTCTCGGAAATTCCGAAAGTTGATTTTTAAATTTAAATTGCGGACAAAGTATCTCGAAGTATTTTTGTATTCCTCCATAAATAAAAAGTGAGCGTAACGCAAAGAGGCTTCAGGTTAGTCCATATTACTTAATGTTAAACAACTTTTTTTGAAAAATATTTTGCGAGTTAATAGTTGAAGCCATTTGCAATAACCCATATGATTTGTAGACCCCTAAGTATTATAATTATAGGCGGACTAATTACATAACTATCGCACTGAAAACTGATGAATTCCCAGGAACGAAGAAAGGGTTATTTACCATGCGTATATCTCGGTAAAAAAATTTTTTTTAATCGGACTTTAGCACATTATGCATGCACTATAGGCTAGGTTATACAAAATAATTTTTTTTTATAAAAATCGAAAAATCATAACATGGATTTTTTGCCGCTTTGGCACCACTGTGCGTCGTCGCGTCGCGTCGACGAACGCGGCAAATATTTCTCTCGAGACACAGAGGACGTTGCAATCTTCGCAGATTCGACGGATGCACCAGAAGCAAAAGAGAAAAAAAATCTCCATGTTTCTGTCTACTTTGTACGAAACGCGCACAGTAGCCAGTGTCTGTACTGCCATTAATTAACTCCGCCGTCTACGTAGCTACTGTTTTGAGAATGAGGAGCGACCCCTGCGCTGTATCTCCGGCCTACAACATCCGCCTTGAATTAATTGAATATATACGGCTCGCGTTTACACGCGATACGGCCCTGCCCCCACCAAGTTAACTAATACGGCCTCCTCCTGCACCGATTACGGTGAAAAATGAAAAATGCATCTGGAATCACGAGCAGTGCCGGCTTCGCCATTCCCGTGGAACCGTCGCGTTCACTAGAGATTCTTAGAAACGGATTCCACCATTATTAGAAAACTTACCGCACCCTCTGGGAAGCGTTTCACCGTACACAAAATGAAAATGCTGAGCCATCTCTTCCAGAAAATTATTCTGGAAGAAACTATAATCGGAGTCCTGATATTAGTGACTTCCTTCATAATATAATCGTAATTCGTCTTCGGAACTCTATGGAACACGCTATGGGATCGGGTGATGGGGGAAAAACTATCTCAGGGGTAGTATTGCGCTCAATGTTCGTCACAATTGTGTTAATATTAAGAATTAGACAGAAATCTATTACATATTTCAATAAACGTTTGAATTAAAATTCCAACTATCGGAATGTGAATCAATTTCAGTCTCAACTATCATTTCTCAAGCTCTAAGGATCGAAATTGAATAATTGCTGAATCCCTATGCAGTGGAAATATCTGATTCAATGAAAACGTGTTTACGAACATTTTAGGAGCCAGAATGTAGATGGTGGATCAGTGATTATATCATACTGAGTTGATATTTCTCAAGTCCCAAGAACTGCAGTTACGATGAAAATGGTGGAGATATTAATTTTGCTGAATTCCTACGCAGTACAGTAAAGTCTTGATCGAAGCCCAACGGAGCTACACGATCTTAGTTCCCTTCTTATCCCCTCCACTGCGGGAGGCATACTCTGCGAGGGGCCGAGAAGCTCGAGCTGCCTCCAATACCGATCGGGTATGTGGGTGTGAACCACTACTAGTCAAATTACAAAACTTCTTTATCTTTCATTACATATTTACGGGACTTCCATCAGCTTATTTGTGGTATTTTTCTGATTAGAATTACACTAAACACGATATAATTTGCACTGTATTTTTAGACAGTATTTTTAGTTTAATCGAAGGTATGTAGTGCGCCATCGGCCTCGCGGTCACAAGAAAATAGTAGCCCTGCACGATCTATGTCAGAGCACGGATATTGGGTTTGCATCGACGCTGTAAAACTATCTCAATGTCACCAGAAATACGATCACAAAAATTCTGGGGACTAAACCGTGCGCGAGGGGTCAACGACTGTGTGAGCCTGAATTGTCACGACCTCTGAATTCAGTTTTTTTTTTATTTTTATGTAGCGTCTGCGAACTGATATTAGATAGCCGTATAATGGCGTTTTAAGAGTTTCGTTGGAAATCTAATCGTTAAACTCGAAGATCAGAATGGTCTAGCGTGGTTTTACGACCGGTCGAGTCACACCTTCGACAGTTTTCCAGCGTCGGCCGTGCATCGAGTGGTCGAATCACGACGATTACACGTTTACGTTCCGAGCAACCGGTATACAGAACAACCGGAAACGAGGGCAGCACCATTATCGGGCCGGAGGTTGCACGAGCTAGCCGAAGTTTCATCGCCGCGGAGTTCCAGGTACAGCAATATGTTGTTTTATGGAGCAATCATCGGCGCGGTAATAATCATTAAATCCGTTGGCCGAAGCTGTGCCGGACTCACGGTCACTCGAACAAGCTCGTCGTTAGACCGGGATTTGATTCGTTGGTCTCGTTGCTGTAACAACGATAAATGGTAACGAGGGACATTGGTACTCGCAGAAACGCTTCTATATTTTACCCCGGTTCTGAGAAAAAAAAAAGCCACGCGGAAAAATCGAAACCGCATTACACTTAATAACACCTAATTGAAAAATATCTGTCCGCGCACACTTCTTAATTAGAACCTGTCCGCGATTTAATTGAACGATATTACTGCGTCAAGTCCAATTCGCGGTGAAATTATATGTCATTTCTACGGACGTTCTAATGCACGATAAGACCCGCAGAAAAAAAATCAAGCATAAATCATACTTTAAACTGAGGCAGACAGGAATAACTTACGATTTCTGTTTACTATTAACACGTTACTTAGCGGAAAGCTGTTATAGTGATATTCCGACCGACTGCGCTGTATCGAAAAACAAAAAGAATTTAGATCACGTTCCTCTCGGAGGTTTGTGACTAAAATTGCAATTAAAATTGAATAACTTTTTCAGAAATTCTCAGGTGTGGACCGTGAAGGTTTAAAATCCCTTAGCCGCTGTTAATATGTGACACGGCAAAATTAATTTTGTAACATTCTCAAAGAGAGGAAGAAATGTGAAACATGGCAATTTGTTGATTTTTCGCAGCACGTTTGCGAGGATAGTGCGCGCGGTAGCGAGACGGAAAAAAGTTCCTCTTCCAATCTGGAAATGATTTACACACGAGGCGTCAGCGAAGACTGGCCAGGAAAGCTTTTTCGTCGTTCTTCCGGTGGAAGAGAGACCGCGAAGAAAGAGACCGGACGAAAAATATCGCTATCAGCCGCTGCCGCCGCCACGTGGTTAGTTAGTCGTTTATATGGCGGCCATAATTGCGGTTTATTGTCTCAATAAATATATACGACACACGCCGGTGTTGCGTCCATGGTAAAAGGAGAGCCTGATAGGGGGATCCTTCCCGGGATTTGAAATCAAGCCGCTCCCGTAGCCCAGCGTATAAGGGCAAGTTTTATGGGCCTGCTTAATATGGTTTATGGTGTTTTCTCCTGCTTATGTCGGGGCCCGCTACGGAACCGGAAGACGGCTAATGATCTGGCGGCGCCTTCGAGAGAAGAGGACGATGAGGATCAAATAACGATCTGGCATCGGTAAAAACAATTCATTAGTAGGCAATATTGTCCGAGCAGGAAAAAAATCATACACGAGGATGGGGAATAAAATGTGGCCAAAAAAGGCAGCGAACGCAATTTCTAACAGGATATAAATAATAATAAATCATTGGGCTTTTTGCGAATGTACTGTTATAACGTAGATTTCGCCGGTTTGTACGTTTCATGGTGGTTGGATCGAGCGAAATATAATTAAATAAAAGGTTTCATGCAATTTTACATACGATTTATGTAGCTTTTGGACTTCTGCGTCCTGCTCGGTGGTTGTAACTGTTTTCGCGCACGCAATGCTAATTTGTTTCGGTGTATACGATGCGGAAACAGGATCAATGTTCTGGATATCCATCAAATGTTATATCATTTTTATTTAATTTGGTACAAGTAATGTTTATATAAGATATAACAATATCATATATAAATATATATATATATATATATATATACAAGTTTTAATTTTATTTTCTTAAATCATTTCCAGCTTTTTAAAATGAGATAAATTTCTTCTTGAATTGATCGATAAAATTTCTATCTTATTCAAAACAATCGTATTTTGAACATAACACTTTTCCATGTAAGCTAGAATAGAATTTTGTGACTCATGGTCTACGTGAATACTATTTCTCTGTGTCCTCTAATGACCAAAACCCAAAACGGCGAAACTTTTACTAATTCAAAATAAAATATTTTGTTTTTTGGTCCTAATTTAAGTTCCACACTAGAAATGATTTTCATATACCAAAAATTAAATACAAATACGTCAACTCTATGCTATACTATAGTATACGATACTATACTATAACAAATACTTCTAAATATACTGAAATGATTTCCACTATATTTTTATGGAGCCCTTGATGTGCTCCAGCATACCTCTTCAATCGTGCCAATTGGAAAGCTGAGAAAATATTACAACCTGAAACTGTATCACCCCACTTTTCAGATCCAATTAAAACTTCATACTATAACATTTTTACAACGCGATATTTTTCTGGATCTCGACTCTGTTTTCCAGAGATACATATTTCTTTAGTGTCCTGCAATAGTCTTCAGTGCCTGTCGGAAAACGTGGAAACCGTGAGACATTCCTACCATTTCCCGAAGAATCTCAGCGCTCTCCAGGCCTTGGAAAGCACCAAAGTAGATATTAAAACTAACCCATACATCCTTGAAATCAAAAGAAAATACAATTTGCTGGCCAATAATAATCATAACAGCTTCGTTAAATTGTTCTGGATTCCGCAGCTAAGTCGGCAACGTCAATGAACACTGTAAATATTTCTGCGGTTCCCTACACTGATCTATTTGAAAAGTTTAAAAAACAAGCCAAAGATCGTACTTTCGAAGTTACAAAAAACCAAGGTTTCTTTAAGGGTAAAAAATTCTTTCAAACATTTTTTGATGAAAGCCCTGTTCCCTGGTTCGCCCATTTAAAACTAGGGAGAAGTTTCATTGTTACAGTTAACAGAATGCGTTCCGATCACTATAACCTGGCTGCTTCGCTAGCGCGAATAGGTATTGTCAATGATAGCCAGTGCAAATGCGATTGGGACTGCGAAACCCTCGATCACATAATATGGCAATGCGAATTGTATAATCCACAAAGACGCATGCTAATAGAGGCCCTACTTAGTATGGGCCTTCAACTACCTCTTAATGTAGGCACACTCATAGCGAAGCGAAATATTGAAGCTTGTCTTAGTATTCATTCCTTTTTCAAAAATTGCAATCTACATATTTAGTATTAACGGACATTGTTATCGTATTCACTTGTATTGTTATTGTATTCTTTTTGTTCTATCTCTGTATTCTATATTATTGTACCCACTTATATTATTCCTGTAAAGCAGAATAAACCCAGAAGGGTTTCAAATGCTTAAAAATAAGAAAAAAAATTTCCCGAAGAAGATGTCGAAACGCTTAACCCTTGAAGTGCCCTTTTAGGTGCCCACGCGAAGATTACCGGCCGAATTTCACGATTTTACCAGGGTTTGGAAAAAGGCTGATAGAAACCAAACGAAAAGCAATATTTACATAATTCAAAAAGCAGTGTATCGAGGACGAAATAGAGAATAAAACAGTGACGCCAATTTTTCTATGTTCATTGAAAATTACATAAATAACAAAGGTATAAGTGATCATAAAGAAAAGAAAAATTAAGTTCTCTCTTTCAAAACGTAATTGCACATACGAAAAGTCATCTCTTTATCATAACTTTCTATAGACCGTTTATTACAAAGTATATACTTTGCATTTCCAATATATTCTGTATCAAAATAAATAATGTTGCACAACTAACATAAAGAATAACTCCAAGGTACATGGTAGGCGCCGGACGGATTGTCTCATCCGAAACAAGTCATTGTTATAGGTAATATAACATATAGAACATAAGGGAAAGTTAAACCGAAAAACTATTTATTTGAATTCTCTTGTAATGAAATTAGACCATTTATAACGTAATATAATTTTGAGATAGAGTTCTCTCGCAATGCGAATAGTACAGCAATACAAGGTGTGCTTGTATATAATACAAGGGCCGATATATCGGCCTCCGGCACTAAAAGGGTTAAGAAATAAATTCTCGAAGATGCATATATCCGATAAAATCTCTCCGAAGCGAAGCCGTCGAGTAGGAAACGGCGTAGACCCCCGCAAAACTCGGATTATTAGAAAGGATTCGAGCCGTGTGTCTTGGCTGAGGAACCAGGACGGGATTCAACGGTGACACACGACGGGACAATACCCCGAGCTCGATTACGCAGGAGTACCGTTAATCATCCTAATAGCGGGGGACAATAATGTCAGATACGATCTGCGCTCGGCGTAGACTCGTGACAGGTCTCCTCCGCGTTCCGGCCCACGTTCGGCCCGAGTTCGGTCGCGGGTTATGCCAAATACGAAATGATATCGTGCGATTCTCCTGCGGCCGATTCGCGTGGACCGTGAATGGGCGTCGTACAGAGAGAGAGAGAGACAGAGACAGAGACAGAGAGAGAGAGGAGGGTGGGGAGGGGGAGGGGAGTGAGAGAGATACGCAATCACAAGAGGCGCCTGAATTCCGATTGTACGTTGCCTTCTAATTGAGTCATCGTGTCATTAGCGGCGTAATAATCGCGCCGCGGGTACAAACGATCGGTCTTTCTCTGTCGGCCGTTGTTCCGTCGTCCCGACACCAACGGAGAGTGCATGTGCATCTGCGTGGACGCATGTGCATCGTGCGCGGGTCTCGCCTACGACACACCGATCGTCGCTGTAAACCCGTGGACCGTATAGATCGATGCCCAATTAAGCTCAATTACCGACACGGATAATCGGCCACCGTCGGCGAAAGAATGATTATTCCGCGAATGACCGGTTAGAATATCGACCTTGACTGGTTTCGCAAGATCGATTGTGCCGATAAGAAGGGGCTGAATTATCCGGCGAGCGGCCGCGCGGCATGATGAAAAAGGATCGAGGAAGACACCCGGCTGGCAAATGTCTATCATCCTCCGGAAACTGGAAATCGAATCGGAATGGATCGTGGAGGCCGGTTTTGCAGAGTTCGGAAGATCTACACGGAGTGACGAAAGTGTTCGCACGCACTATAGAACGGTACAACTTTTTTTTACATTGGACCAAACGAACCTGACTTTTTTTTTCTAACAATTCGAAGAATTGATTCACCGAATAACGTGCAAGAAAGATCTTGAAAGAATTGGAAGGAATTATAAGAGCAAATAGGAAAGGCACTTTCAAAAATTCTTTTTTCTTTTTTTGAGCCTGTAATGAAAATTTAAAATATTCATTTCGTAGATCTATTTTAGTTGTACACATGCCGAAAATTTCAACGAAATTGATTAATATACACACGAGCTACAAATAGTTAAAAGTGGAGAAAATCGTAGTTTTTCACGGAATTTGGCCAGAGTCTGCTTAAAATCCACAGATTCTAACATCTTTCGATGGAATTTTCTGTATGTGTATAACTAACATAGAACTACAAAACACATACCTTAAATTCACATTACAGGCTTAAATAAAAAAATGTTTGAAAGTGTCATTCTTATTTGCTCTTATAATTCATAGCAATTGCAATTTTTCCAAAATCTTTCTTGCACGTCGTTCGGTAAACCAGTTCTTCAAATTGCTCAAAAAAAAAGTCAGGTCGTTTGGTCCAATTTGAAAAAAGTTGTACTGTTTTGAAGGATGTTCGAATACTTTCGTGAGCCAGTGTATATCTCCGCGAATCAGTGTTACATCTAATAGACATGATTTTGTGTTTTCAGTCTGTCAGGAGCTGAACAATTTTTGTGCTTTTATATTTTTTGTTTTCAGAATGAATTGTTATTCTTCGAAACAATCTTGTGCATTAGATAAAATTAATTTGAATGTTTTACGTCAGATAAACCGGAAGTAATTTCTTGAAGCGTCCAGCGACTGTGAAAACTGTATTTTTAAGCCAATGGAGTTGAAAGAATTGTGGTCACATTCCGAGGAGTGTAAAATAAATATAAGCAAAGTTTCAAACGTGTTCATTTTACTTTCTTAGTCAGAATACTTCTGCGAGGTCGATGTTTCTTATTGGGATCTTATTGGGAGAATCGAATCCAGAGAATAATCTCGATCATCAGAAATAGAATCGTGTGACGTCGTTATAATGTGCATTCGCCGAGGCCTATTTTGCTGGAATCCGAGCGATGGGGAGCATTTTCGGAGCGAGTTACCGGAACATCGCGTGCTGCCGAAATATTCTGGAAATATGCTAATTACCAGTTAGTCAGTTTCTTGTGGCATTGCGCCGGTTTCTACGATCGCTGGTGGTGCCCTCACCCCTCCCTCCCTCCACCACCACCCCTCTCATCGCAAACCCCCCTTTCCCCCGCTATACTGTTTCGCCCTGTCGTCGTCGTCCCCTCTTTCTGCTACTTCGTCCTGGTTTCCAGCGATATTTCTGTCGTTTCGCAGACTCGATCGTCTTTTTGTCGAGCATGCGACGATTTGACGCCGTTTACCTTCGACTTTCCCCCACCGAACGCCTATCGAGATCGACTCCCCTCCGATAACATCAACCCTTTCATTTGGAATACACAAGGCGTCGCTGATAATTGCAGAAACTTTTATTTCGTTGAATTTATTATTACTAGGTCGCGAGCGACCTTCGGTCGACATTTTCGCAAGCGTGATCTCAATGAAGGAGGCGTGTGTCGTTGGCGGACCCTTACGGCTTTGTTCTTCGGGAACGAGCATTTAGTACCAACTTTTTTCGTTTCTTTATTTTCCCAACACTTGGTTACAGCTTGTAGAAATCTTTACAGCGTTTACCCTTTATATGTCCCAAACGAATAGTCGATGCAAGTCCCAGAACTATCCCCACTGCCTCGAGAGACCTCGGTCGCCGAAAAATGTAAGGTCGCAGGGATCGAAGTATAATATGTCTGTGGCTAGACCCGTTTTCTTGGACATATATCGTGTAAAAACTGTACTTCTGTATTTCTAGTATGATCACCAAAGGAGCATTGGAAGGAAGTATGTTGATGAAGATTGGGGAATAATTCTCAACAAAAATTTATTTGAACAATATCTGTATGAATAGTAGAATTATTTTTCAAGTGATTTATTCTCTGACAGATAGTCCCGATTGCGTGCGCCACTTAAAACACTCTGCGTCCATCCTCTGTAGTCACTTGCTTACACAATTTCTCGCTCAGACGATTTCCAATTCTACAAATCAAATATTTGCTGGCAAAATGACTATCCCGAACTGTTCATTAAAATTCTCTGCTTGTATGCAACTTACAACGCACAACAACCCAACATTACCCGCATCATCAATTACCCATTCAAGGAATTCGAAATTTATTCTCCGTTGACATTCTCCGGAAGAATCGCAGGTTGCGAACGACTTACGAGGAATCTGTAGAATGACAATTTTATTAGAATGGGAAACAGTTGGGGGACGGGGTCTCATCAATCACCGGTGTACATACGTAGCCTCAAGGATATTCCCGATGGAAATCTTCAAGTCGACGTTCACGTATCCGAAGTAACCTGGAAGTCGTTAGGGTAATGCGGCGCTAAGCGTCGTTCCTGTATCTTCGTTCATAATCTGGCAAATTGTACAACGGTACGCTCTGACCATTCCCACCGAGCCGTCCACAGGCATTTTAATACCGATCGATAAACCGGGTTGCATCCCCTATTTTTTCCCCCCGCGCCGACTTCCAAGATCACAATTATCGATCCGATTTTTTCGTTTGCCCCGGATGCCGATAGAGCTGGGACAAGCGATCACGCCGGGCAAGAAAACCGGAGATCCTTCATTCCGATTTTACAGGTCGATAATTTGGCGGCTCGCGCGGCTCTTCTGGGAAAACCGCGGAGACTCGACCGCTTTCACTCCACGAGCCATTTACGATCGGTTCAAGGTTCTCGTTCTCTTTTTTTTCCCCCCGCCGGTGCGGTGCCTGGGTCGCCGGCTCTGCACCTGCAACTGAAAAGAACACGGAAACGTGATTGCCGGCCGACATGTGTTTTCCCAATAACCGAGTACCGTCGCTCGAAATCGACCACACGACCGGCCGAAAGCGAGTCGATCAGTGATTTCAGCACTTTCCCAATTAATCCCCGGTGGGTGATTAATAAACTGTGGATCTTCGTGCAAAATAAAAATTTTCTGCAGCTATTGCGACTTCATCAACACTACCGAGTTCTAAACGAGACTGACCTAGTACACAGGCTCACGAAAGTCCTCGAACGCCCTTTAAAGTAGTATACTATTTTTTTAAGTTACACCAAACGACCTGACTTTTTTTGAGAGCAATTAGAAGAATTCGTGTACCGAATGACGTGCAAAAAGATTTTGAAAAATTGCAATTGCTAAGAGTTATGAGAGCAAATAAAAAAGGCACTTTCCACAACTTTTTTATTTGATGCGTTTTGTAGATCTATGTTAGATATACACATGCTGAAAATTTCATCGAAATCGGTTAATATACACACGAGCTACAAATAGTTAAAAGTGGTAAAAATCGTAATTTTCACGACTTTTACAGATTCTAAGATCTTTCGATGGGTGCCGTTTTTATCTGCGTCAACCGATTTCGATGAAATTTTCAGTATATCTGTACCTAACGCAGAACTACAAAACGCATATTTTCAATTTTCGTTACAGGCTCAAATAAAAAAGTTTCGGAAAGTGCCTCTTTTTATTTGCTCTTATAATTCCTATCAATTTTTTCAAAATCTTTTTTGCACGTCATTCGGTAAATCAATTCTTCTAATTGTTAAAAATAAGTCAGGTCGTTTGGTCCAATTTAAAAAGAGTTATATTGTTTGAAAGGGCGTTCGAATATTTTCGTGAGCTAGTGGATTTCTCAATCAAATATTACTATATAACCTCACGAATTGTAACAGAAAAAAATCTACAATCCACCACTTTGAGGGGTCGGTAGTTCTAGTGTTAATAATCTTAGTAATTTGAGAATAATGTACTGGCATTCTCAAATTCTTTTAATAACTTGACCATTTTAAATTGCACCAACTCGTTCTTGCTACAAACGCATAAAATCCGCAGTCTATTGATCACTGGACTTGCGTACTTGCACTCATGGAAAAAGTGAGTAGGTCAAGTATAAAAATAAAAAGACAGACGAATCTAAAGATCTTGCATTTTTTTATGTCTTAAGATGATGAAAATAGAAACTGCATTTTCATTCAACTTCGTTTTCTTACAATTAACTTGGACGATTTTTATTTTGCGTAAAGTTTGGTAATGCAGGGATCAATATTGAAAATTGACTAAAACGCTCACGATGATTATCCTCTGATTTTTAAAAGATCATTAAATCAACCACAACAGGTAGAGCATTAATGCTGTTATGGTTGTACAATATTTTTTAATTTATTCGAGGTCTTGTATTATTAGAGATAATTATCAATTTTATAAAAGTGTCAGGAAACTCTTGCCAACCTACCTGTTCTCGTTCCCTCGACATGATATACTAGATTTCATCTCGAAATAATTACAGTTCCTATGTTAACACTAAACCTATCGTTCATTAAAAGTGACTGGCATGCGTTCCCCTATAAAAATGATGGGATTAAATTTATTTTAAGCTTTGCGTGATTTTCATAGTAATACGTGCTCGAATAAAGAAATGTGTTTAATTATGTCCCACAGAAAGACCATTCCAGACTCAATAGTTGTAAAATAAAATACACAAACCTGGTCAGTTGATTGGCAGGTTCGCTATTGAATCTAGAATAAAATGAACACCTCTTTCTCCCGTATCTTTATTTTGAATAAAAATGGTGTCCGATTCCCGTGACGGCTGGGACTAATGAGCAAACCAGGGTGACGCGGTGCGTCGTTTTAGCCATTTTTCGCCGGGCACGTCGTTTCTTAAGTCGTCGACTGTGTACACGGGCGAAAAATAAAATTAATTGGTCGTGAACTTACAAACAAGCCCCCCCTAATCGGTTTCTTATATCGTTCCCGTGGAACACGCGCTCGCCCCCCGCCGCGCGCGCGGAAAACAAAGTACAACAGGGGTTTGAGGAAAAACGCGCGCCGCGTCCCGATAACATTGGTTTGCATTGGAAAGGAAGGTGGCAGGTGATGTGGCACGCGATCTGAAAATTACGGTCACCATCGATCAATACACGCAAGAATCAACGAAGCCGTACCGAGGAGGAACTGCATCAATGGCTGCGTTGCATCAACGGCCCCTTTCACCTTTTCTTCTCGCCCCATAAAGAAACTCTCTCGCGATCATTATTCAACACGGTTCTACCTTTTCTCGGACCTCAGGATCGCGGAGTTCTTCGATCGACTGGAAAAGTTGCCGGCTCTTCCAGCGGATCCTGACCGCCGCGAAGTGTTGATTAATGCGACCAACGATCTTGTTGCTAATTAATAACCAACAATATCAGCGCGGCCGTCCGTGTATAGATTGCGGATCAATCCTCGGCCGGGATGGGGCACGCGAGAAACGCATTGTCACGTGATTGCTAATCCGTACGACAGGATCACGCGATCCCGGAGAAATCTGTCGGTCTGTTTAACAAGTTTTTTGTATTTATAATTTAAGCGCGATCCCGGCGAGATCGACAACTTCTCTTCTGTACGAGATTAAATAATGCGAGGCAATTATCAGCGTGTTCTAACCGCCGCGATCGTTTTCACGTTGCCCCCGGGAGAAATCGGGATCTATGATACACACACATACACACACAGATCCAGACACACGCGCGTTCGCGCGCGCGCCGACGGGCATTTCATTCAGCCGCGCCTTTTTCTTCGTTTCCCCTTAAATAAAATAGACGAGCCCGTTCCGTTCGTACGGCATCGCTAATTATCTGTAATCGACGGATCCGTAGCATCGACAATCCCAACGAGTTTCTTGGTCTTCAAGGAGCTCCTCCACTTCCCACGTCTTCGAACTGTACCCCGTAATTTCTTCTACTCGAAAGGAATTGCGAAACGCTTTGTTCGGTATTGACAGAGGAGAAGGGTATTGCGCGCAGCACGGTTAAGCAGTAACGCAGAAGAATGTAATTAGAGTTCTCGGCATATCGATGCCCGATAACCCGATTATTAGGACAGAGGCAGAGGCTGCGAAGTGAAAATACAACGGCGACCACAGATCGGCCGAGACAGTTTCTTCGATCGACTATTGGAGACTGATAAGCCCGCTGGATTGCGGATTCAAACCCGGGGCTTATCGCGGATTTCTATCACATTTCGCACGGTTTCCTAGCGATACCAAAATGGCGGACTCTGCTGCTCGAAACTGGACAACATAGATTACGTCGGTGATAGTGGATTAATTACTAGACGTTTATGCATTTATGAGAAAAACGAGCAAGTATAATTCGAAACGGTGAAAAGATTAGAAGAATTTAAAAATACTGTTACCATTATTTTCTACCTATTAAACATATTTAGAAAGAAAATCAATTTCTATTTCGCTCCAGTTGGTTGCAAAACAGATAGAAGATTTTTATTTTCCGTAAAGATCCGCTGTCTGTTAATTGCTATCGGATCTATGTGCAAAGTTAAACATGTCTGCAGTCGATGCAAGAAACAGGAGCCGAGTACACATTCCTTTGGAATTAATACTACTATTGTAATTAGTCACGCCTTTTAATCAGAAATGCTAAAAATCTGTATATTAGTAATTTAACATAGCAAGGACAGTAGACCTTATTGTTAATCTGCATGTGACAAAATTTCATTGATTCGAATATTTTCAGCATATTCTGTTTAACAATTTTATGGCAGCCATGGCTTGGTTCAATCAAATTCTTAAGTATCAGTTTCACACATTTTCGATCCTACTTCTTCAAGACGTTGATCATCTTATTGCAGCTAATATAAATAGCTAATTATTTAAACTTGAAGCTAGAAAACTAGAATTTAGATGGAACGTTCGTGGGCCTGGATGCAATCGACAAATGAAAATGGATTTATCCTTGCAATATTACACAATTACTCGAGTCTTTAGTTACATCCACAAATATTAAATAATTATTGATTATTTGATGCATATCGTCACAGAGGCTCCAATAACAGCCAAGTCAAGAATAAAAAAAAATGACGATTTTCTGGTATCTTCTCTTTTCCAATTTAAAACTCGTGCTGCGCAATTATCAACAATTTCAGGCAAGCCCCGCGCGCGCGCGCGCACACACAGTTGCGTTATTTGTGCATTATTGTGATGACTATCATCGCCAGGAAGGGAATTATCAACAATGTGGCCTAATATATTCTACGGCAGACATTGTGTTAAGTATTCGACGCTATCGCGCAGCTTCTCGGCAAAATTTCAGATCGCCGAATAATATACTCAGCCGAAGTGCAAAGATGCAAGACGAAAATCGGGGCCATCCATCAAACCGGAGGAATGTGGTAGCCCGTGGTTACCAGGCATTTCCCAGCAGACTATTGATGATGGAAACTATTAATACCAGGCTGACATACTATGTCTAAAGATACCCGGGCCCGATAGGCACCGTTGCCACCCCCGGCCTCTCTCATTTGTATTCGCGATAGCGGTTTGCTTATCACGATGCTTCACGTGGCGTTCTCATCCTAAAACGAAGGCAATGCTAAGTATAGTGAAGGTGTACCCTTCGTGGTGAGCATTGGAAGGGCGAAGGAGGCGATGACGGAGCGACGAAAGAAGAGGAAGAAGAAGAAGAAGAAGAGGAGGAGGAGGAGGACGAGGAGGTGGAGAATGTAGCAGAAAAAGCGTAGAAAAAAAGAACAAGGTACAGAAGGAGGAGAAAAAGACGGAGGAGGGGAAGAAGGAGGAGGAGGAGAAAGAAGAAGAAGAAGAAGAAGAAGAAATGCCTGACGCCGATCGAAGAGACGGAGCCCCACCTCTTGCGAGTACGATGCCGTGCCGGGACAGGCCCGTCGAATGTTAAGGAGACGCGGGGAGCGAACATAACCTCACCTAACCTAACTTCACCTCCACTCTCGGAGGCCGCCGTGCGGCCGGCGATCCCGCGTATGATTTCCAGTCGAGCTCTCATTGGTCGACTGGTCGGTGCGCGGTTACCGCCTTCGCCATTAAATAAAACCTTGCGAGAAGAGAGCGATATTAAAAAACGAAGGGTCTCAGGCCCTCCTCGATACGTTCCCGACTTTGCCCCGGCACTCTCCCGGTACCAACACGCCGATCCCAATACGCCAGCGACGTGTCCGTTCGTCGTGATATGCACCCCATCAATCTTGCCCGAAAATCTGACTATCCACAATTTTTCTGCGACCTATATTGTCCCTTTAACTCTTTGCGGCACAGGATTTCAGATAAAAAAATAGACCCATGTTGCACACGAATTTTGTCGGGTTTTAAATGAAACGAAATTGGTATATTTTTGTTAATAAAGGTATAACATCATGCAAGAACATAACAAAATAGTAATAGTTGATACACAAGTGAATACATTTGTAACATTGCTTGAAGACATACCAACTGCTTTACCCAAATAAGACGAAATATAAACCTATGCGCATGCAGCTATTGCAAGATTTCGGGGTGGGACTAGTAATGTTCTACAATGCCGTGAAATACATCAAAAAGGTGGAACACTTTTAATCCCACCGTGCCCAAAAGAGTTAAAATATTTCGCCCCTGCAATTGCTTTTGCAGGCACGCCCAGTGGAATCTCCATGACGTCAATAGTTTCCCAAGAGAAAACAAAAGAGTTTCCCACTCTGCTCTACACCTGCGTCGCGAATTTTTAATCGACGAGCACCCTATCGGTTTGAGCAGGAATCACTATTTTTTCTAATTTTTCGGCAAACCATACTGGCAGTAAAAGGCTTGAAGCAAGGAGTGCACTGTGTCCTGCCGAAGCAGTAATCATTATTTTTAAATTCGTTATTTTTCACAAACTTCAATTTTTCTATAAAACCTATGAACGAGAAATTTCAAATTGAGGGGTGCACTTTACCTGTTTGGACAGGAGTCATTATTTTTGAATTTGTTAATTATTCCTGTCCCCAAATTTCCCGCAAACCTTGCTAGCTCTAAATCACTTAAATAACTCCTCTGTGCTTCTGTAAACATTAGAACAGAGGAATCTCGAATTGCTAAAAGTCTATCAAACGGATCAATAGGCGGCTGAATCTGCGAGGTCTATCAAAAAGTAATGTTACGCTGGTTCACGAACATTATCGAGTTAAAACAACTCTGAAAGTGGTTGAGAACGGTCCCGTCGGCCGTCGACAGTGTCGAGTTTCAGAAAAGCAAACCTGGTTAACCGAGCGGCTCCGTTTTTAAAGGTCCGTGGCCTCGTGTCTCCGATATGCAAAAATGGGCTGCTTCTCAGGCCTGATTGCGATAGTTAACGAGAGCGTCACGACGCCCCCATCCGATCCCGAAGACAGCTGGCTGGCTGGTAGAGAGGGTTCAATTTTCTGGCCGACAGATTCGCGAATCCGCGTCGTCAATGCGCTCCCCCGATCTAAGCCTCACCCTCCTCCGCTCCTCTCCGTCGAGCATCTCTCTTTCACCGGCGGGCCAGACTCTCTCCAGCTTTCTCCTCTTGCCCCGTAATTGATATTATTATGGGCCGGTGAGGCCCTCCCATTACGTTATAAATGTTACACGGGTCGATTACCGCTCTTTGTTCCGGACATACTTACAATGTCCGCGAACAATGCTGGACCCTCTTCCTCCTCCTTCTCCTCCTCCTCTGACCCCTCCTCCTCCACCTCCTCCACCTTCTCCTCTTCCTCCGCCTTCCTTCAGCCCGGTGCATCGTGCGTCGAACGACGAAGACGACGACGAAGAGTTAACCCTCGATTTAACCTACCAACAGATTGCAAGATAAGAGAAGATCCCGCGTTTCTCCGTCCTCGACGGTCTATCTCCGGCCACCCTGATATCAAATTATTAGGTCAGTCGAAGCCCCGACAACTCTTATCGCGCTCAGAAAATGTCGAAGTTGCAGTCACACATTTCTAAACAATTTTCATCGAGCCAGAAGAACTTTACAGATTCTCTGAAATTCTTCTTTACTTCTTTACTTCTTCATTCTTTTTTATTTGAAATTCTTCTTCTTCTTTACAGATTCTATGAAAATGAAATGAAACAGTTGATTTAGCTCTTCGCTATTTCGCCCTTCGAGTCGGCCTCGAAATTCCAGAATTCTCGCCGAAAAGTCGAGTTCCCATTGAAACGCCGGATCCGAATTCGATCGGGGCGGCGAGAATCGATACCGATTACGATACCACGTGGCCCGCTCCCATCCGCCATTTTGAGCTCGATCCAAGGCAGGACTCTTCCTCCGACTCCTCTATTTTTCGTGGTCCGTTCGTCGCCCTAATCATTGTTATTACCAGCCGGTCGCCCGTTCGCACACGTGCTTTTTTCTCCTTGATTCGTTCATCCCCTGCAACCCTGCCTCCATGTGATCCTCCACGAGCCCGCGATAGATTTCGGTCAGGCCAATTACATTTTTTCCCCGGCCGTGGAAGGAATAAAACTATGATACGTATCGGTATCGCGCCGTTCCCCACCTGCCCTCGTATACATCGGCGTTTCAAAAGAACCAACTCTCCCACCCTGTGGCCGACGTAAATCAAAAAGAAGAAGAAGAAGAAAAGCAGAAAAAAGAAATACTCGTAGGCGCGACAGACACGTACGATCCTAATAATCGTTCATCCAGCTCATTATACCGTGACCCGACCGGTGGAAACTTTTAATCTTCCGGTGGATAATGCTTCGACGCTCGCGAGCCAGACGCGGAAGATCTCTCTCTCTCTCTCTCTCTCTCTCTTTATAATAGATCTCGCTTCTTTTACGGGGTTGGACGGTCGAACGCAATTTACAGACACTTCGGATATACTTAACACTTGGTTGATCGGCAGTTGTCTACCGGAAATTGGATTTTTAACCCGCGGAGCAACAATCTTACCGACGATCACGACACTCCCGCAACTGTTCCTAATCAATTCGGATTGTTTATTGTGTCGGAGAAATCTCGGCAATTATTTCTCGCAGGACCTCAAAGACGAACCAAAATCATCCTCGTCCACCCATCCGTCGTGCTCCGCGTTAGGAAGAAAGCGTATCGAGCCCGAAATCGTTCAGGGTCACCCGTGGCGAGGCGCGATACTCGTAAAACGCGAGAAGCGAGTCGCAAAAAGTCGAAACGGAGCTTTCACCGGGCGCTCACGAAATTGACCGCGCAATCCACCGATTCCGAGCACTTCTGGGTAGGAGCCGAGGGGCGGGCGTGCCGGCGAGTCGACGCCGACTTTCTTGCAAAACGCAATTCCGCCTGCAAGAAAGTGGAGCGTGGTCGTTGTATAATGTATTCACGCGATTCTCTGCTGTTCCTTTTTCCTCGCCCCTCCGGTACCCTCCGTGACCAAAGAGAGAAGGAGAAACAAAACTAGAGAGAGAGAGAGAGAGAGAGAGAGAGAGAAAGAGAAAGGGAGGGCGAACCGAGGGATCGTTAAAAATACTCGATGCGCGCGGCTGCGACGGCGACGGCCAATGTTTCGGCTTTCCGCGAAGTGCATTCGACGACGAACAACCGACACTCCGGCCGCGTAAAAACGCGGAGGGAAAAAAGGCGAACGAGCGGCGCAGTTATGTCACTATTAAAAACGCATTAATCCCGGATTCGCCTTGGATCGGGCCCGGTACGGCTCGACGGACGACGACCGTGCCGATTTAAAACGCCCGGTTTCCCGGCCGCGGCGCGCGACGATTTCACGCGTCGCACGGGCATTATCGCGCCGGCACGTTTTTACCCCCGGAAATCCTCGCTGGATGGTCTTCACCGAGGGACGTATCGGATCAGAGAGAATCGTTCAAGTTTTTTTCGGAGACTCGCGTTTCCAGCCGAGGAAAATCTGCGAACGGTTCGTGGGAAACTTCTCTCGTCTCCTATCGACGCCGTTCGTCCGCCATTTCGAATCGTTCTCTCAAATTTTCAGTCTTCGGGAATCGAGGTGATTGTGGTTTTAAGGGAACGAGGTAGATCGTTCCGGCAGAAAATATTTTTCCTTTTGTCGCATCGAAATGCGCGGGTGATGCGAAATTTGCGAATTAACACTGTACCACTGCCGGGCGTAATGACCGGTTCCAAATTTTTCTTTCGGCAATTTTTGAAATTGCAAAGACATGTTCGCGGGAAATGATCGTATAAATGGTTCAAGCTGACGTTGTATTGAAAACACAATTTAAATAAATATAATCTTATCATTTTTATAAAGCGGTACGTACCAACCTTAGTGCTTGATAGGTTTAGTGTTAAGTAGAACTAATGAAAAAAAATATATAAAGTAATATTGTGTGTTAACATTTGATTATTCGATTGAGATCGTTATTGAGATAGAAGCAAACAATGCTGGGATTATAAAGCTAGTGAAACAATGGAATTATATAAACTATAATATAAAAGGAATTCTTTGTAGTCTCCCTCGTGAACACAGTGAATTTAACACAGTGAACAGTATCAAATTGTTTATTATATAATCCTTGAAATTATAAAGATGGATTCAATTATACGTGAATAGACTTTATGCGTTGATGACAAAATTGGGTAAGTAAAATTTAGACCAGCTGGGAAATTCCTAGTGCAAAGGGTTAATAATTTAACTGAAATTGAAGGAATTGAAAATAGAAAGAGGAATAATATCCGTTCGCGTTTCTTGCATTCGATGCAGAGACAACCTTACTTTTGTATATGTATACATCCGCCATAAAGAAGGACCGGCAGAAATTTAGAAAAAAACGTAGAGAAACCTCTCGTGTCTTGGAGCATGTCTGAAATAAAATTATTAAACACTGAAATTACGGAAACTGAACAACGATTCGCTGAAAAGATTGAAATGATTGGTTAGCGAATGAACGGAATGAATTATTCGCGAAGAGTATGCGAATCTAGGGACGTGAACCCTCGATGGAATGCGAGAAGGGGAATCGATGACTGATATTAAAGAACGGCGGGTTCCGATAACCCCTTCGCAGGCAGGATCGACGAATGGATGCAATATTCTGAACGTTATTGACGGATAAGAGAGAATCGACGAGCACGGCATCGCGTCTCTCTACTCGAAAAGCAACGGCGATGCAACGTTGCGGGGAGGCTGGAAGCTTCTAAAGTACTCGCCGCCGCCGCCGCCGCCGCTAATGGCACTTCTCCGGCCAACGAGGGGGAGATTTTAAGCTCGTTTCGCGGAAAAACTGTTGATTTTCCACGAACGGGGAATTACTTTTTTCCCGCGACCGTATTCTCCCCCGGGCTTCTCGTTCCGAATCGATATCGAGAGGGTGGATATTCGAATCGAGAGGCGTATAGGGAGACGCTGGGTAAAGAAACTGTCTGCGGGAACATTGTGTTGCACTTGCGAGTGAGAGACGCTCGATGATACCTGTTATTAATTTCCGACCGGAAGCAAACGCTATTTTATTTCGAGCAACACGTTCGAAGAAAAGAATGTCTCCTACTTCAAAAATGCTACCAAAAACAATGATTTCGTACGATTTCTCTTAGGGCGCCACAGGGAAAGAGATCCAACTACTGTGGGGGTACCGATTACTGCACCTATATTAACTATATTTATTTTTATAGCAATATTCAGAAGGAGATATAACACTTTTTTTCATTCAAATCAGTTATATATACAGAGTGTCCCACGTAAATGTTAAATAATGGTGAAGAAAAAAATTTTTTATGTCGCGTTTTTTAATGAAAATTCAAGGTCACCGATGTTTTTTTAAATGGAATAGTATATTTTTACGGTAGTATGATAGACAATAAAACACTGAATTTAGTGGATACCAGCTTTTTGACCTTGGAATGACCTTCAGCAAGAATAATCATGTTGAAGCGGATGAAATGTGGAAGTTTAAAACTAACGTGTTTCAGCAAAGATTGCGCTTGTTTACGTCGGGTTGACCTTTACATATAATAAATGTTCGAAATGTTGACTATCCTCATTTATGCAATGGTTGCAATCTTTTAATAAATGATCTGTAGGCATTGTCGATTTCCTGAGACGTAATTGAAGCACATGCTGCAGTAATCCTTTGCAGTAATCCTTTCTTACTGGTATAAAGTATGCTGCATTTTTACGCCAGGATTTGTTGGGCCTTTTAGAAGAAATTACGTTATTCGATCTGGAGCGCACGTGGTTTCAACATTATGGTTGTCCAGCGCATTATTCTAAAGTTGCTAGAACGGTGCTAAATACGAAATATCCGAAATATATATATATATATATATATTTGATATTCAGTAGGCTTTAAAAATAAGTACAATTACCACAGGTACAGTGATTGGTAATAGAGTTCCTCACCCAATTACCCTTGCATCGTAAGAGGTCCAAAAATCACATATAATACACTACAACCATGATTATACTAATTACTGATAGAACACGACGAGTGTTCGAATAATAAAATAGTTAGTGTTCATTGCAATACTGAACGTTTTTAAGTATAAACCGAGTTGTACAATAAATTGTTAAAGTAAATTATTCACATGTCGAACCTATCCGGACAATAAAGAAGTCAGACATCTGAAGTGCGGATAAGCGAGTTCTTATTGTTCATTCAGTGTTTCCTCTATACCTGTATGTACCAAATGCCTAACCGATAAAAATCCCAGAACTAACCTCACTGCTGCGAGGTACATACCACATACCCCGTAAGGAGCCATGAACCGAGGCCTCTAGAGCGTCGTTTTCCTTCTCTACGTTCGGCGTGGATCAAAGAATAGTATCTCCTGGTCGATACATGTCACTGGCCAGACCCGTGTTTAAACACAGGTAAACACTATATTAAATACAGACCTCCACTTACTCTTTACCTATACTTTAAACAAAAATTCAACTCAAGGTATTAACCAGATTTTAGGAAGAAATATAAAACTGGGGACCACGTAACCACCCCTCCTCTACCTTTGTCCTACCATAACCTTCATCCGACCTTTCTCTTTTATTCGCCTAATCCTCTCATTCCACGGATACGGCTCGCATCCCAAAACCGTCTGTTCTACAAGAAATCTGCCAGGAAAAAGGGGTCTCGGTCGCGCCGAAGCCGGTGAGTAGCAGAGCGTTTGTCCCCGTCCCGTTTATTAATTATCTTTCGTGAACTTATAATGCGTCGTCGCGGGGACCGTGGCCGCATACATAATGCACGCACGACCGCGAGACCGGGCCGACGTAGGCGAAAAGTCTCGACGGGGACGGCCCCCGGGTGGCGATAGGATATTGTAATATACGTCGGCATCGATTAACATAATATCTCTGCTCCTTTCGTATTCAAAATGGGCCACCGCCACGGCCGGATAATGGTACTCTCGATCCGTGTTTATACTAATGCTAGGTTCCCCGGGACGAGCTCTAAGATCATAATGAGCCTTCGATCGAATTAGGGAAGACGGGTGACTCTCTCTCCCGTTACTCTGTCGCTCCCTCTGCGCTTATGACCCCTTTCCTTCCTTCGTCTTCTGCGCCCCCCCCCCCCCCCTGCCCCCGCGCATCACATCTGGCTGTCTGATCGCTCTTTTTCGGGAATCCCGGTATAGTTTTCACGGGGCCGCATAACGACGGAGACGCCGCGACGTGTATGGCAACGCGGTGGACAACCCTCGGCGCCTTCTTCTCCCCTCGCCCCCTACCCCCATCGGCCCTCTCGTTCCTCGGCTGATATTAAAAACGGTTCAGCGAAGCGACCCTCCGATATTAGACCAGCCATCGTGCATGATTTTCTAATTGATGAAAAAAAATGAACGCCCCGACGCCGCCTCCTGTCTGCCGGATTAGGTTCTCTTCTTTTTCGAGTGCATGACATGGCGGAGGAAACGTTGAATCGGGGACAAGTTTAGGATGAATCCGATTGATTAATCAAACGAATTTGTAGCCTCCTTCGTAGTTTGCGTAGTTTACAATTGGTCGTTGATCCTGGTATTAGTACTCTGAGGGATAGAAGATGGCTTTGCCCAGAACTAAGAGGTTCAATCGTGACAGTGTAATGGGTAGCTAACAAGTCGGAACAAAAATTATTAGCACCAGTTGCAACAAACGGTCATCGTACAGAACATTCTTGTTCTCGTTTAACGATCTTAATCAGTCGAACAGAATGTTATTAACCGTAAATTCGTTTAATGTTCCTATTTCGAGTTGCACCAACTCGTTCTTGTCGTAAATGCATAAAATCCGCAGACAGGACATCTAAAGTAGAAAAGAATACAGAAGGCCAAGTTACCGGAGAACGTCTCACGAACATAACAAGAGCACGAGCACACGTGGAAACAGAAACCAATGAAACTCGAAAAAAAAGGAGGTTAATAAGTGTCGAATGCAGATTACACTGAGGAACTCAGCTTCCCGAGGAGCTGGTGGGAGCTCATGAATATTTATCTGGGTCAGACTTGACCGACTTGCTGATTAAAACGTTCCGACGCTTCGTTAGAGCCCTGAAAATGGTAACCCTTTTTCACTGAATCGCTGATTGGACGTCTTTGAGAACTCCGGCTTTCTTGCGAGGCTGTAGACAATTCGGCGATTGAACGAATTTCGCTGTCCTCCGGAATGACCAGGGGAATCATCAGTAGGATTGGGGGTGGTGAAAGGGTCGATTTTGAAAGTCCGATTCCTAGTTTCTTGACAGATTGTCTATTTGGTAAGGTGGCTGGAAGACACAGCCGAAACGCGTATCCTCTCACGAAAATTGCGTAGTGGCTGTCTTCGAGTTCGAGCGGATTACAGGGGTGGCAGAGTTGAATGAAGGGTGTAGGAGGGCTCGGCTACTGAGGGATCGTTGTTGCCATGGCGACACCAACCCCGTCCTCCGGCAGTTCACCATTTCCCCGTGCGCCAGAGCGATCCCTCCGACCTCCGGGGAAGGCGCGATCCATATCTGCTAACGGCAAGTCGCGTTTCAATGGCCATTTTGTGTTCGGATGCGAGAGGAAAGGTGTTCCCTCTTCATCCTCGTGTACCAACTGCCACTATCTACTTAAATATTGATCCCGCGAGCAAGATGTTCGAAATCCAAGGGCCTGTAATCCGTCCTAGCGCCTCCTTAACGCATCCTCCCTTTTTCAGCCCCGGAATCCATTAAATCGACTACCTCCATTCATTTTCACATATATTTTTAACATCGTTGCCTTTACTCGCCATCCCACAATCTGTGCAATTTTTTAAATGTACAATTCTGCTATTCACATTTTCATTTAGAGTTTAGAGCTGTTAAGCTATTTCTAATACCATTGCCTGTATTATTAAACCATCATATAGTTTGTGCAATTTTTTAAATGTACAATTATGTTATTCACATCTTCATTTAGAGTTTAGAGCTGTTAAGCTATTTCTAATACCATTGCCTTTATTATTAGGTCATCGTACAGGTCTTGTAATTTTTCAAATGTACAATTTTATTATTTATATATTCATTTAATAGGTAACGATGTTAAACGTTCAACTTGACATTTCGAATTAACACAATTCTGTCTCATTTAGAGCTATCAATCTGTCAATATTAAATGCTAATTAGTCTTGATTTATCTTGCTTCCTTGCACTCAGAATATATTTCCCAAATACGTGCATAAATAACTTGAACGACTTGTTTAACTATATTACCCATTTCAAATAATTCATATACCATGTGATCGTCAAAATGAATTTTTAAAGACTGTTTTTAAACAGAAAATATCATTCTAAATGATTGGATTATACACTTTGAACGAATGTGAGGATTCCTAAAGACACAATAAAAAGATGTTTTTATAAAAAAAAAAGAAAGTCTAAAAAAATATTGATGTCCACATGCATGCGTGGAGTGCAATAAGAAACGACACGACTTACAGGACAGAACTTCTGTCTACGTGAACGCTAATTTTGGATAATTTGTGCAAAATCGTGGAGGATCAGGGCTTCGTGTTGCGTGAAGCAATTTTTTAAATGATTTCTAGTCAATCATTTAGTTCCCAAATGACTCGGTAAACGAGTACAAGGTTCAGGCGTACATACGTGTGAGTGGCTCGCTACTTATTTCGTTGCTATTATTATCAGTAATTGGATGTTCCGTTGCTATTATTACTATCAGCAATCGGACGTTGTTATCCGGTACGCATAAACAAATATGAAAGAGGGCAAGCAGATTGTGTTATAAACACACGAGGGAGGTTAAATTACGATCGTAAAAGTCTGTAATGATAACCCTTTAACAAGGGACGGAAGATAGTTACTTTACATCGAAGGTTCACCCTTTAATAAAGCCCATTCAAGAGCTGCGCGCAAAAGTTCGTGATCCCCGCGCGACGCGGCGCCGGAATGTCATACATTACACCGAGGAGCGGTGTCATTTTCTTTACATTGACATTAAGCTTCGCCACATTGTTGAGAAACGGCGCGACGACGCCCGTTGCGTTCGGATAATGGACATATCGAAGAGAGGCAGAAGGATAATTCGCGAGCACGGTCTCGCCAGTTTTTGAAACAAAGAGCGTTGGAAACGCCGCGCCGCGTCGCGCCGGTTACAAACAATGTTGCATGCGACCTGTCAGTTACGTACCCCTGCGTTTACGTAATCATGAAAAACCTCGGTTCTGTCGGAGAGTTTACTTTACACGCCAGTAATAAATATGTCGTTGCGACGCAGTCTCGACGAGCGAGTTTCCTAGACGGAATTACTAGCATTATCCTCGCCGACGATTCTGTAAAATAATGCACACGCTGGCGGCGCGCGAGAACCCGCCCGCCAAAATGTTTCTGTGCACCCTGAAAAGACACAAAATTGTTCCGAGACGAGATATACCGTGCGCTATTTATTTCCCATTTTTCTTTTCGCCGAGAAATTACTAATCCACGGTACAATACCAACGACTTAACGCTAAACACAACACCGACGGTTTCGCATTTTTTAGTTTACATTTATTTTATGGATATATAACACAAGACTTAAATGAGTTCTATAATTATTATTTCAATGGGGCAATAAATTCTGTTAGTGCCTGTCGGTAATTTTAGGTTTGCACACGTAGCCCCCAAAATTGCAGACAAATAATTTAATTATTCAACCTTTTGAAGGTAAATGTCTGCATATGCAGAGACCAAGACCAGTGTTTAAGACTTTGGTCTAGGATTTAGCTTTTTCAAAGAAATATTTTGCATGAGGATTGATGAATAAATAGTCCACAGAAATCTGTGGAAACCAAGGGGTCTGTAGAAAAATGTGTTTTCTACGAAATGCATTTTTATAAGGCGAGCGAGCATCCCCTGCTGATCGGAAGAGAAATGATTTCGCGGTTAAGAATACCGAACGGGGGCTCGATAACGAAAGACAATTTTTTCCAAGAGATTGGACACAAGGTCTCCGCGTTAGGCGAAGTGCTTTCGACGGCATTCCTAGGGCCCTCAAACTCACCCTACACGGTAACCCGGCGCCCTCTCGACGATGCATAGGGGTGCACTGTCGCGACACTTGCGCATTGGTCCTCGAGCAGCCGATTTAAGAGTCACGGTCCTCGAGCCGATTATAACGTTAAGAGGAAACAGTGGTCTGGATCGGTAATTAAACGGCGGGGGGAACGAACCGGCCAGAAACACTCGAGATACAAAACCGTGCGGCGGGGTGTACATATCGCGATACACATCGTATCACGTGGAAGAGAGCCCGTAAAAAGAAGTTGCACCAGCGTGGAAGCGATCGTCTGGTCCCTCGGCTCCGCAACCGTATGATTAGCATACGTGTAACCAATCTGATCTACTTCCGTCGATCGTGCAAAAACGCTCAGTTCCTAATTAATATATCTGCGCCGAGAAAAACGAAAGGTGAAGGATCCTTATAGGACCTTGCCGCTGTGGTCATTCGAAGTATAAGTGAGTATTTTGGACGGTATTCGGAGTGCATTGAAATACAAAACTGTTTGCCGGAAACTTTTTCAACGCAGAAACGTAAAAACAACTTTGACAGTTCCCACGAACGTGTTCCAACCTCAATTTTCCATATATCATTCGTAAGACTGTTCCCCTGCCATTTTCAGATTTCGAAATCACCAGGGCAACGAAACGAAAGCCAATACAAAGTACCCGTGAACTTTTGTAAGACCGTTCTCCTGCCATTTTGAGATTTCGAAATCACCAAGGCAACGAAACAAAAGCCAATACAAAGTACCCGTGAACCAATCATCGAGGACTCGAAAAGCCTGCAAGTTTGGAAAGTTGATCGACGATTAATCACGATCCGAGGGCGGCTATCCCCGGCGAAGAATTCAAAATGGAGGTGCGGCGTGTGTGTGTGTGCGTACCCCCTCGCAGGCTTCCCCTCTCGGGGGGACGTACATATCTGCGGTCTCGTAATTATTTTTTTCGCGAAATCTGGGGATCTCGATCAGGCGATTCGGCGTCCCCTCGGCGATCGGCGATTCGTTGAGGGGTGCGAGCGAAAAGGGCGTACATATATCGTTTCGGGGGTCTGCTGCGTGGCGTAGACCCATTTGCGATGCAGGTAACACACACAAGCCCCCTCCTTCCCCCTCGAAGTATCTCGGGAGGTTCGTCGGATCGCTTCCTGTACATGTGAACGCGTGTGTCCGCGTCACTCCGCTTGATTCCGCTCCGCGCCACGCCGCGCAGACGACGACGACGACGACGGCGGCGACGACGGCGACGGCGACGACAACGACAACGACGACGGGGCTAGCGTATCTGTGGTGGGCGATGTGCACATGCAGACACCGGGCAAAACCTATCTGCCATGCACGATCGCTCGGTTCACTCGGTTGCATATAAGCCGAGCCGAGCCGAGCCGAGACGCGCAGCACGTCATTACGCGAGCGGCCAGAAAGCAAAAAGACGATAGCCTCGCGGCCGGCCAATCGGCGCTCGCGTGCTAATGAATCTGAACCGACCCGACCAATGGCGGGACCCGGTACGCTCCCGGTGAACCCGGTGTAACCCTCGTGGCGATGCCGAAGCAGCCACAGGAATACTCCGGGTGTGGTGGTGGTGCGCGCCCCGGCTCGATCAGAAATCCTTCTCTCTTTTTCTGCGATCGGAATCGCAAAAGCGCAAGGTCTCTCTCTCTCTCTCTCTCTCTCTCTCTTTCTCTCTTCGCACGCTGCGCCCCACAGCCGAGCCGGGAATTTTTCGAAATTTTCAATGGTTATTACGCAACCTATCCCTGCCAACGTTCATTTAGAGGATCTACAAGCCGGCGATCTAACCCTCCAGCGGGGAAACTTGCTGTCCCCTGATCCGCTTTCGAGATCAAAAATACGGGGATTCGATAGCTGACACCATAATTGTTGCGAGGCAAGATGTAAAAGTTATGGTTAGACTGCGGATCGCTGTGCAAAATTTTCTACATGAATTGCAATAAACCGGAGTGAAATAGAAATTTATTTTCTTTCTTAATGTGTCTAATAGGTTGAAGATAATGTAACAGCATTTGAAAATTTTTCTAATGTTTCTACTGTTTTAACATACGCCTATCGATTTTTGTCATAAATGCCGAAAATTCGCAGTCCAGTTATGGTACAACAGCTTATACATTCAATTATGAATAACCATTGCGAATGACTAAAATTATTTTGGCTACCAGTAAGCATTCAAAATGGCCAGGACTCTTTCTGATTACCAGTTATAATTACGATGGCAAACATTTTTCTTTTTGCATTATCATCATTATCGATGACAGAAATATTTTTTTATTCGTTACCAGTAACCATCAATGCCAGACATTCTGTTGGCTACCACTAACCATTATCGAAGACAGAAATAATTTATGCTATTGAAAAAAATTAGAATTTAGGAGGAACATACCTAACTTTGGGTTAAAATGGACTATGATTTAAGTCCTATTTTTCATGAACAGTGAAGGGTTCCAAAACCAATTGCATAAGTGTTGCACCTCTTGTGTTAATATTGGAACGATATCCGTTCAATGTCAGTTTGAGTGGTCCAAAAAAATGGTAATCACAATACTGATAAAAGGCTGTAAAGAGGGCGTTCAAGAATAGTCTAATATACGGGTTTAATTTTGCTCCGTGTTCAACCTGCTGCTCAATAAGACCCTAAATGGCTCAAATATATTTTAGTATGACGATGGTTTCGAGGCATTGCGGATGCGTTGTATGTTTTGAATGTATCTGACGTCCATTAGCAAACGATTTATTCAATCATGATAGTATTAAAGAAGCGAGATTAATTTTACGAGCAGTGTGCCGTTGGAATATCGTTGCACAGAAAAAGTCGACAGATTGTTACACAATCATGGCTTTACGATACCAGTGACCCATGCAAAATATTACACGTGATTGGAGACGATGCTTTTTATAATAAACGTCTATTTATTTTCAATTCGTCAAATTTAAACCACAGAAAATTATATTTACATAGGATTGACTATCGGTTCAAAGACGTTTCGTCACGGTCGCATTTTATTTCGTGGTTTATAAAATTCGATCCGGGATAGATTTTAAAGTCTATCCGTCACTGGAGTTCTCTTAGAATTACCTTTATTAGAGACATTTATTTTGGTACGGTGAGGTAAAAGTTGATTCGAAACAGACGTCACCTTTTTATTGGCAATCGAGGGGTGGTTCAACCCATCCATGAACACCCTCGAGTCCTCCCCACGAAACTATTCAACCTCAATTTTTCATGTGAGAAATACATTGTCGTGTCACGACGTTACGCCCTAGTGAATACTGCGCAAACTATTGTAGAATAAAATCGTAGAATAATATTTTCCTTCTAGAATCATCGAAAGTGCAACTACACGATATTCTATAAATCTACGGTTGTTCAATTTTTCCATCGAAGAACAAGGCACGCAACTCCCTGCAATTAGTTGCAGTGCATTGCACAATTCTTACATAATGATCGCTCACGCCAGTCACCGTACTTGATAAGACATTCCGTCTTTTTTTTTTCTCGAGCTTCTTCGATTTTCATTCCGATCTTCGGGCGATCCGAATCGGTTAATTATTCCGCGGCTGCTTCATTATAACCCTGAATCAAACTACGCACAAAAAAAAAAGAAACAAAAAAAGAAAAACAACAGAGAGAACAACGCTCGTGGATGCGCGCAGGGATCCAGTCCCAAAAACGAGCCTGCAATTAGCCACGAAAAAACCGCAGCCTGGTCCAAATCCCTCGGCCAAAAAGTCGATCGATTTTTTCCGGCGCTGGTAATCCAGTTTCTCCTAAACTATCGGTTACAAAGTATCAAAGCCGACCGGCTTCGTATATTTAAGCACGCGAGAAGAGATTCGATTCGACGTTGACCGGATCCGCGTGCACGTACATTGGAAATACGAAGGTTGGCGGGCGCGTGTGCGTGTTGTTGGGCGTGTGTGCGCGTCCTTTCTCGCCGCGGAAAATATAATGATGGCGAGCGGAGAGCTGCGAGCGTTCGTTCGTTCGTTCGTTCGGGACTCGCGTTGGAAACCGGCGATAAGGAGGGAGTGTCTACTGCCGCCATAATGATAGCCCTGAGCGGCTCTCTGACTCCGGTACACGCTGCAACGAGCCGAGCTGTGTGCACGTTGCACCGAAACCGACTATATGCGGTCTATGCGCTGTGTGCACATGCACCGGAGCCGAGCGGCGCACGGCATGCAGACACGCATTGAACGCACTTTACGTGTCGCCGGCACAGAACCCGCACGGGAGGAGGCGAACAATGAGCGAGTTCCTTGCCGGGGCGAGCACACCTCCGGGAACTCGGGTACCATGCTCCTAGATAGATAGATCCGAACCCACTACCCACGGGGACCCATCGTCGTCCTGAGAATTCCGTTTCGGACATCGGGCATTCAAATCGTTTTTAATGGGATATGGGTGTATATATATATAATCGAAGCACACTCTTTCTTTAGTATGTAGAATAGAGATTTTATTTTAACACATTGTTGACCGGCAATTTTACGCAGGAGCTATCTAATGTCACCAGACATTATTTCGTAATTAAATGTAGAACTAAAACAATCTAAATAAACTTCAGCATCCAGCATCGTAACCGTTATCTTCATTTTCAGAGTCACTCTCAATAATTACGGTTTATCGTCGTTTTGTACGTCTGATATTTGTATCTTCTGAATCAGAACTATGTTCTAAAAAACTATGATCATTTTCTGAATCACTAACACAGACGTCACTTGGACAGTCAGACAAATTATCTTCACAAAATTCTTCTTCAAAAAGTTCGCAATGGGCCATTTCGAAAAATTTAAGAATAACGATTTATACGTCGCGTCCTAACTGGAAAAATGTAAAACAACTTGATCTTACCACGTTTGCTTATAATCGGAGAGATTCTCAATAATATATTTACAGTTTCAATTGTAAATTTAACGAAGACAAATGGTAAACAGTAACCACAATTTGAAGGTATAATACTTCGTCAATTACATTAGGTTATCGAAAGACGTTATATGATGTTCCCGGTCAACAATGTGTTAAAAGTTCTCTAATAGCACTTCGTCAGACACGTCTTCACCGTTTGAGAGAAACGTCGCGAAAGAAACAAGAAAATGAAACAGAGGAGCAACGGTTCAATATGAACATCAGAGGATCGAGGGTCCCATGCCGGGGACAACATACAATGTATATCTAAAGCCGATTCAAACGATCCTTCCTTCTAAAGAAAATAAAAGATTCAGTTTGTTCCATTTATAAAATAAATTCCAACAGTTTTGAAAAGAACTGTTCGCAGATTCTACGCGAACGTTTTGATTTGAGCGATTACGATTCGACTGGAAATTTT
>CM052130.1:22251047-22325602 GCA_028454255.1 Halictus ligatus
ACAACGGGGACAGCCTCAACGCTCGTGTGACCACGGCCTTATACCCGACCGGATGTGGATTAGGAAGGCTTGCAGGTGAAACAGGATAAATTCGGTGGAAATATTCTCGGTATTTCGAGCGGCCGTTCCGCGGGTCCCCTTATCATCGAAAAATCGTCGAAAATTACGCGCAATCGCGGCCATTCCCGTCGGCCGAATATCGAGCATCGACAGGTCGAAAAATCGCCGCTCGTTTTTGGACTCGAAAATATTTTTCCAGGCCGCTTGTTCGGTCGTCTACGCTGATCAGGAACTACGCCGGCTATGGTGAGCGTCGAACCACGTCTAATTTGAATTTCACCAGAATTGAAAGGCTCGCCGTTCTAGCTAACGTACCGCGCTACGTGTCAAAAAGATTACGGTAAAGCGGGCTGGGAAGTCGTAACAATAGTAATTCACCGTAATAACTCATCCGCGTATAGAAACACTTCGAATAATGCTAACCGTGGCCGCGCTGGTTGCCGGGAATCCTAGAATTTCCGTGGCACTTAGAACGGCCGCAGTGTTAGGCGGCCATTCTGCACAGCAGTGACGATTAATGACGGGGTAAGTGCACGGGAATTGCCCTCGCTCCTTCATTTGCAAGACAAATCTTAAGCCGTTCCGCTACCATTTCGCGAAAATACTCGGTGGAAATAGAAATCTAACTGATCGGGCCCGGGGTCGGCTGTTAACCCCAACCCGCTAACTGGATGATATCACACCGACTCATCCTGCCGATCGTCGAACTGATTGCTGGGATTTAGCGCCGTTTCGGCCGGAAACAGCGGGGATCATTTTCTGGAAATTCTTTTTCGATCGAATGTTACGTCATTCGATGAATTTATCAACTGGACTTCATCAAACATGTTACAGTTCCGAAAAACAAGAAACAAGCGTCGCATAACGGTCCAAATATATCAATTGTAATATTCTCAGACATCGCAACAAATACTGGGTATTATTCAATGAATACTACTGCAACAATATTAATATATCGTTGTTGGTTATACGTGCAAGAAGTGCCGACGACATCGGAACCGTCCGACGGCGGAATCCGGGTCCCCTTTGACCTAATGTATCACGATCGCTATTCAACGATTCAGTTTTTAGTGAATATTTGGGGCAACACAGAGACTAACGTTTCTAAAAGTAGTACCTCTGAAAAATATGTTTCATGTTTCACCCACACATTTTCGTCATAAATGCATAAAATCCGCAGTCCAGTTATGAGAATGGCCCGCCGTGTGAGGGTTGAAGATAGTTACGCGTTTCACGTGGAACTTCTAGAAAATCCCCAGAAACCCCCAACTCTGTCGACGCATCTAAAGCCGCATCGACGCATAAACTCGCACGAAGACAGGGTTCTCTTGCGTCCCGCAACAGCGACAGCAGCAGCAGCAGCAGCAGCCGCGGAAGGCGAGTTTATAAATTCAGTCGGGCAACAACACACTGGGTCGCGCGCCTATCGTTAATTTACCGAAACGAGGAGAAAGGACGGCCGAGGATGGAAGAGGAAAAAAGGATTCGGGAGGGTGCGGGGAGAGGTAAGCGGATAGAGATTGACGAAGAGGACGAGGAGGACGCGATCCTGACCACCACGCTGGTTGGGTTACTCCCGATCGTAAAGTAACCGAGGCGCAGAAACCCGACGAAACGTGCAATTGAAGCGTCGAGCGAGCGTGATTACCGTCATCAGCGAAGTTCAAATACCGGTGTAAACGCTTCGCACTTTCGACTCGCTTGGATATGCGATTGTGCGAGATCGTGAGCGGCTCTACACTTTGATCGGGTGGGGGGGGGGGGGGGGGGGGGGGGCAGACCCGTATTACGAGGAATCGTTCGCGGCCCCGTGTCAGGGGGGTTAAAAGAAGAGAAATTGAAATCGCTACGAGTTGTAAAATCATTTGCCGCGTTCGCTTGCGGACCGATAACACCCGGGTACATCGATTGGACAGACACGTACCCCGTGGGCGCCGTAACGCGATCGAAAACCCGATGAAACATCCCCGTAACGTACATGCAAAACGAAATGCAACCGTGCAACCTGTTCCCCATTCTTCGCTTCGGAATTCTCTACAAAGCGATTTAAGTCGATTATGGTTCCACGGGTGGCTCTATTAACCCACTTAGAACAGTTAAGGAATAGAGTGGTTTCTCTATATATGTCGCCAAGGCCTGGATGATAAACGCTGCGGAATTATCCCTACTACCGCGGGGTATAGCCCGCGAGGGTATACGCCGAGGAGTGTAAACAATGATACAGTGATACACGACGCTGGCAAGAACCTTGTTGTTGACATATATCGAGAACTCATTGCAGTATTCTTACATGACACGTAATGGTGAGAATATTCATGAATATAACGGGAATCGATGAAATAAGGAACTGCTGCAATACGGACCGCAAAGGACCAGTATACTTCATGAAGCTTTATTAGTTGTACACCTGGTTTCAAGTCTTCTGTTGGCAATCATGTATCACACGCTGAACGAGAAGTAAATGCGAAATGTCTATAGAACACATTCATGTTTGCTCCTATGTTAGTATTTAAAAAACGCTGAAGATCAGTGTTATCACTGTTACAACATTACAAGTTTCAGTACCGTGTTATAGTACAAAAGCATAGAGTGGTCGGTACTGCATGACTCTCCCCTAATCCATTGGAACCGGTTCCGTTGTTCTCGCTATGAAAATTCGAAAATTCGAAGATCGCATGCCGCACCCCGAACACGCGTTCTCGGTCTGTAACGTGTTACTTTAACAAGGATAACGTAATGGATCCGTTAAGAGCGTGGCGATCAACTTAAATGCCGCGCGAAATTACTCGAGTTAATTTTTCAGTTACTCGGCCAGTAATAGCGGCACGATAAGTAATAACGGTAGACGCGCGAAAGAACCGTTCATTTGCTAAATAGACGGCATTATTGTTTTTACCGCATTTTTCGCTTTGATCCCCTTTTAATCAATATCCGTCGACCAGCAATTTAATGTGTATACATATTTATTCGCCGTTGCGGTGATCTTTTTAGCGGTTCGATGACGCTCGAATCGCTCGATAATCTATTTCTTTTTTTTTTTTTGTTAATTATGACTTGAACGTTTGATTGTTAAATTGCCTGTATTGCCGTTAAGCTTTTTAGCGAGAGACCAGGAAGAAAACACCTGCCTGAGACACTGCGTCTGCCATCTCTTGGACCGGAGAGCAACTTCGTGCATGGACATGGCATGTGGCACACTCTAGAGGCTTGCATGCGAAACACTTTGCGAACGATGATGGGAAAAATATTGTCCGGAAAGAATTCTGATTCTACGGACTTTAGAACCTTTCGTTAGTTTTCTGTACATTGAAATAGTAAAAGTTTGGAATACTCTGAAATGCCCCTAGAAAATGCAGTATTTTATGCTTTCTAAGGACAGCATTAAAGAATATACTCTGAAATAAAAATCTAATGTTCTCTTAACCAGTTAACTGTGATTGACGAGTATACTCGTCAATCCGAAACTCTATTGCGGTGCAGTTAACGTTAACGAATTGTTAAATTCTTATCGAATAAAAATGTAATTCTTTCTCATTCAGCTTTACAAGGGCTTTGGCTCTTACAATAGCCGCATTTGACCTGCATTCGACGTGTATATTCGTTATTGCTTGATTTTAATACCGCGCCGTGAGGGATTTTTCAAATTCTATTCCACAGTTAACTGGTTAAGGGTCGCAGCTTTATTAGGACTCATCCTAATATTCTTTGTCTACTGAGATACAAACACTAGAAAATTATAAAAAGGAATATCCACTACCCCATCTGTGCAAAATTAAGTTCTTAACTTGCAATTTAATTCTAAGACTCTTTGTCCAATTTTTGTATCCATCATTTGGACAGAAAAAGTATATAAATATCACAGAAAGATACTATAAAAAGCAGCAAAAATTCGTATATGAGAAAAGCAAGATGGATAAAATACGTTGAAATATGTCAATTTTTCTGTGTATTAGATATTTATTTTTAACTTTTTTATCATTGTTGGCGGTGCCCAGGATAAAAATCTTCCAAAATCATCATTTAATATCTCTGCAGACTTCGTATCTTTATGCATGTATACATTTTTAAAATACAAGAAAACATGTACAGTAACAAACATATATTACGTAGCATTTTTGTTTGTATGTCTGGATAGTAACAAACATTAATCACCTCCATACTCTAAATAAAAATTGAAAAAAATTAAATGTACGACATCGAGTAGTCCTCCAACTTTCTTATATTTTACTGATCCTAATAAAATTTGGTGCAATGAATATATTAACATAAAAATTCATTTTAAAACCTGGACAAATAATTCCGTCGCCCACATATGAGTGACATGGCAGTCAACGTGTTAAAAAATATGTTTTACAGAATTGATAAATGGTGCTGTGAATGGTTCTAAGTATCTTCAATTGTATAGTTGTAGAAAAGCTCCGCTAAAATGTTGCCTAAGGTTGGTTTGTATGAATTTGTTGCGTTCCATCGGATTTGGACATCGGTGGGCCAATTGTAGATCGCAAATTCACAGCTCGGAGCGATCCTCTCAAATATCCACGTACGACTATCCGCTCCGATCTCGTTCGAGCGATTCACACGGGGCACACAATTAACGTCCACATCCTACTTAATAATATAACGGTCAATTTGTCACGATTAGCTACCGTAATGATAGCTCCCACGGATAATTTATTGTTAATTATTCCTCGTACGGCTGTCGGTGTATATTCCCGGGCACGTCCATCAGGCGCCGACAACTAAATTGACAATTAATGGAAATATTACACGCGCCCGTAATCATTGGAAAAATGATCTCGGCGTCGCGGCACCGCTACAGCCACGGCTGTTCTTAAGCTCCCCCTTCTTTACCGGCACATTATAACAACAACTCTGCCCGATATTATGTAGTAATTAGGTTATCTCCGTCGATCGTCGGTAGCAATTTGCTGGCGGGCGTTAATTGTAGTCAAATTCAGTAACTTTCGAATGAGAGGAAAAAAGAGAAGCGAACCGAAAAAGAAAAAAGAGAAAAACCAACGACCGTTAACGCGCGACGGATTCCATCAACTTCCAAGCCACTCCGGACAGTTTGTCGACTAGCGAAAACAGTTTAGCAACGAGATTATACATAACAACGATCGATCTAATCTCTTAACTGGCGCAGCGGCGTTAATCATTCAATCACCGAGCGTTACCGTTTCTGTCGTTGGCGTTCGTCGTAAATTATACAACCGGAACGGTGTAACGTACTGAAAATGTAACACGGCGTTAAACACCATGGATAAATACATAATTGAAAAACAAAAAAGAAAAAATATGCCAGCTAGGCCAAGAGAGTGTATTCTATTATGCCGGATCTCCATCGGCGTTATAGCGATCCAGTCACCAGCACGGATTCTTTCTCTCCTCGGGAGGATTTTCAACACCACGGCGGCGGCGGCGGCGGTTCACCTTGAGGGGCATCGTTCATGCGAATCTCCTCGCGGTGCAGCATCCCCCGCTTACTATGCCGCGCGTCACGACGTCCGAAAAAAGGCCCAGGAACTGGCATTACACGAGGTGCGCATAAAGTTCCATGAATTATCGCGTGGCTCTCCGTGCCCCGGGAACGGCGCGCGGGACTTACGTGTTCGGGGAAGCAATGCTCCTGGTATGGCCGCAAGATGGGCTAGAGTTGCCGATCTAACCTATACTTACCGTCACTGAGATAATCTAGCGCTGGTCTAACCCACTGTAATCCGAGCGCCGGCACAGTCGTGTCGGGGACTCCGGGTTCCTCTCTTCCTAGTCCTCGCTAACTGTGCTTCTAGCACGTTGCTCGTCGCAAAAATTTTCGTGACTCTCCGCTGGCACGCCGGTTACCAAACCCTCCGCTTCGGTTTCTCGGCGCAAACGATCTTTCTTTAGAGATCTCCGCGGACCAGGCTCGATTCACCGACTATAGCAGCGATTCACTGGTTTCGATGCGGTTAGAGGACTAGGCAATTTGAATGGCTGAGTTTGGATTGCAGATGTTGCTCCACTGGCTATCCTTATCCAGGTGTCGATCTTTCTTTAGAAACTTTGGAGACGAAGATCGATTCGCTGGATATAGCAGGTGCTTGCTTGTTTGATCACGGTTGAGGAACAGGACGGTTTGGATAATGAGTTCGGATAATAGGGATGTTGCTCCTCCAGGTATCCGCGTCAAACAATCAATCTTTCTCTAAAGATCTCCGAGGCCAAGCTCAGTTCACTGGCTATAACAAGAGTTTGCTTATTTAAGCGAATACTAAATATTTTGTTGTTATCGACATATGTATGGTTGTTGCAAAATACCTAGACACACAACAGATACAAATACGGAACGATAAAGAAGTTCTAATCACTCTAACCGCAAAATAAATCGCCAATCTTCCCTTAATTAATAAAACACCAATATGATGGAAACATAAATAGTTAACTTTGCCAATCCCTTTCTCGAGGATAGAAATCTAAAGTTAGATCGGAGAAGTTTAAAGTATACAATTTATAATAAATATAATTTTTCAAATTCTATTTATTCAATACGAGTGAGAATTGTGCAAAAAATTGACACGAGAGGCGTAGGTTGAATATTAGCGTAGTGGTTATGGGATTGACGTTTGCACTTTTCGGACACCCTGTAGAGGTCTGACAGTGACCTGAACGGGGTCCGTGGTCCGTGGGTGGTGTGGTATCTTATGGGTGAGGAGGGCTCAGCCAATGGGAATGGAACGTGGGTGGTTGTAGTGGCCAGAGTTTTCACAACCGGCTTACCTTTACGTGGGTGTAGGTTGCACGGCTTGCAGGATGCACCATCTTTCAAAATGGTGGCCGTGCCCCCCACCCCCCTCCCTCCCCCGAGTCACCTTGTTTCTTTCCATTCGATATGGCCGTCGTTTCTCAAATCCTCAACGGTACAAAGTACAAACGCAACATTTTCCTTTCCCGCACAATGTATTATAGCACGAGAGTGTAACGTTCTGGGAAGGGGAATCGCTTCCGAGAAGCAATATCGTATCAAGGCGGTTGTCTCGCGTCGGCCAACGAGGCTTGTCCGCGAAAGATAAAAATAAAAAAGGAATCTGTCCGTAAACGCAACCGAACACAGGCGACCGACATATCGTTTCAAGGAAACGACGTTATTACACCGGCATCGATTATTGATTTTTCTACAGGTGGGGTGAGGAAGGGGGATGTGAAAATTACAACCGCGACGCGAGCCGTCGCGTATGGTAATTGGATTGGCATGTAACAACAGTTACGAGTCGCGTAGAGTGCACACGATCGATCATATTGTTTCCATCTGCGCCTCGGAAAACGAGTGTGTGCCCGCATCAACGGCGAGGGGGAAAAACACTGATCTTGTCTGAATAAAAACAAACCGACCGTATCTACGAAGCAATACCGGCAGGCTCAAGCCGATCAAAAAATTACATTACCGCGGCGACAATTTACATACTCACTCCCATGTACAGCCATTTTTTCCCCGCTCTGTACTACGATATTGTAGTCGCTCGATTTTTCTTATCTCCGTTTAATTTTCGTCTCGATGCTAACGAGTTCAAATAAATTAAGCTCCCGGCTACCGTACATCGAGTTCCGTGCAAGATCAATTATAAATATTAGGCGTACGAGGCTTTCGTAAATTTGTCGTTCATGTAAGGACAATCGAAGCTGCGTGAGGCAACGTTATCTACCTCGTTGAAACAAGCTGTCTCCTTTATTGCGGATTTTTACGCAAAATAAAGTACCGAAGGTACGTAGACATTAACTGAGTCTTTTTTTATTTTTATTTGTGACTTGGAAATATTTAACTATTCACTTCCGGGCATGGATGCATCAAATCTGCAGTCTCCTCATTTACTGTATCAGTTATTAAGCTGAATATGCGACTACGGAGTGAAATTAGTAATTATTTTCAAAAAATAAATTGCGAGTGCTAGGAATTATTTCGTACATCTAATATTTATCAACTTCCACTATGCATTTATTCCTATTATTTTTTATTATAAAATCTTGATAGTAATGAGACCAACAAGCAACCACATTACAAGTTTTTTAGGAGAGCCAGAACAAATACTGCGTTCATTAAATGTTACTCCCTCTGTCCCATAATGATAGTAGCAGTTGATGAATTTAATTTGTCCCATAATAATAGTAGCAAAAGAAAAAAAAATATATAGAACGCAACATTTATTATTTAAAAAAAGTAGACTAAATTAAACAATAAATTAAAAATATTATTCCTAATTTTTATGAGTGTTCAGATAATTTCTGGATTTTTCAATAATTTCGTTACTGCATTTTCAACTTGTAGGTACGATCCCTTGGCTGCGTAGCTTTATTTTCCCTATATGCGTATGCGTAAAATTATTAAAACCATCGTTCTTCAAATTCTCTTTTTTTCATCTCACTTTTACAATGGGTTGATGTTCGACAGAAATAAAACAATTGATTTCGATCAGCGGATGAAATTAGGAAAATAGCTATAATTCGTAATGATTAGGTTAACCTAAAAATTGAAATATGTGTCGAAACAAATAACAGATGTCATGAAAAATTGATTTCGATCAGAGGCTTCGCAATTTTGCGCTAGAACATAATTTACAGCGGCATTAGCCAATAATTCCCGTTTACACATTCATGTACTACTACTACTATCATGGGACAGAGGGAGTACAATGCATACACGTGTTTTGACCGGCTTTAGTATGAAATTATTGCAAATGGATAGTGCACCCCAACCGATTATCCTCAACGCCTGGAAAAACGAATAATTAATCATCGAGCCGAGGGATGGTGATACAAGTGAATAACTAGACCGCGGTAATTAAATGAGATCATCCCGGACGAGCGTCGTTGCGTGGCCACCCCGCAGAAAATACTCCGCCACGGTTCGGAACTGGTTTCCAGGAATTTTTTTCGGTTATTAATTGTACCTTATACGTATCACAGGTAGGCAAAGAAATGAGTCTCGGAATAGATAGATAGATTCGCTATCTAGTGCGATCATGATGTAATAGGAACGCGGTGCAGTGTGTAATGGGCGTGCCAAGATTAAAACCGGATCGCCGCCATGCTAGCTTTTGCGGCCTAAATTTTTTGCCGTGTATGTTCATCGCGTTTTCCGTAACTACACCGTTACGATATTACCCGGAAAGATAGCGAGAAAAATATCGCAATTGGGTATAAATAAGCCTCATACCATGTTTGTAATCGGCTTACGAAAACAATCAACGTAATCGAGCCGGAACCGGACAAAACATAATCTGATTGACCCAAGATTCAGGAGACTCACGCTCGATAAATTGTAATCAACGATACCGGATAACACCCTTTCCATTCGATTGCAAAATAAACGAATCAACTTTCTTGTCAAGCTCGATAACTGATGGTTATTGAAACTAACATCAAGCGACAAATGAGCGACCCTCGAACGAGTTTATAATAACATAATAGAAAGGTCTGTCGATTTTAAGACTACTTAACATTTTTGTATTGTTGAAGAGATAGTAAATCATGTGTTCCATAAAGCGTAGTTGCTTTCAGAGTGGCATTAATTTGTACAGCTTCTAAAGTATATCGAAATTGGTTCTTTTCGACAATTTCCATGAAACATTTCAAAAATAATCCTCAAAATTTTTCAGTAAAGTTGAACATTCTCGTGTCCACACCTACCCTTTATTTTGTACTAATCCCGTCAACGTGTTCAGTAGAATTGGATTTAGGAAATTTCGACAATGATTAAGTAGCGTGATTGACACTGGTCTTCGATCGACGAAGATGCAGACTAGGGGGTAGAAACATTTTATTCTCACGATGTAAAACATTGTATTATCAATTTATACTCCCACGCGCTAGGTCGCAGTCCGGGCTGCAGAGATTAGGCCAAGGCGTTGTTGATCATATTCCCAGGGCCGCGAACGAACGTGGAGTTGATGGTTCGTAGCCCCTAAAACAGAACGAGCCAGCGTCAATAAATTTCTAACGGTGCAATTCCGGCGGGCATAACCGCGGAGCCCGAGCATGATCTCGGCGCGCGCTGAATGGCCACAGGAGTGGTAGCGCGTGCACGCGATTTTCACGCGTACACACGGACGAAAAATGGAGCCGCTTCTAATTTTCAATTCCATATTTTACCGTTGGATTATCAGGCCTGCACGGGGAATTATAATTTATCTAATCTCGATCTCGAGCGGCACACGCTTGCAGCACGGCTTTTGCACCGACGAGAGAACACGTTCCCGCGCCATTTCTATGTTAGGCGAGTTGGAAACCAAACTCGCGGGGCTCTTCCGCGATTAGGATCGCCCGAGGTGGTCGTGACTGACGGCACTATCGATGGAACGTCCTGTAGAAGGCTGCCGACACTTCGGCTGTTCCCAGGCAAGGTCCTCGCCATGTCGGTTCCTTGGAAACAATTACGCCTGCTGGCTTATAATAACGAGCCGTTCTTCTGGAATCGTAGGTACATTCGTATACGTGTTTATACACCAACACACCGAACGGCTTTCCGCGCGAGCATGTGCACCGGACCAAGCGCGCTACGAAGATGGATAGGCTCGTAAATCTATTGGCAGAGCGCATTCCCTCGTTTTCGCATCCTACTTTTTTCCTTTTTGCCCTCTCCGGCCGACCCTTCGGGCCCTACCCCCCAACCCCTCTCGTTTCGAGATTTATCGCCTAACGCCAAAATGCCGGAGGCACGTCTAACATGGCCCGGAATGAAGTTGGTTTACCTCCTTTGATGACTCCCGGGACATTCCGATCGACATCATCTATGATTCGATCGGGAAAATCTATCTTCTTTGATCAGAAAGCAGTCTTCATTCGGCTATTTTCCGATCTATTAATTTAGAGCTAATTTTGAGCCCTATAAACTTCCCTTTGGTAGCAACGAACTATTTCAATGTAACACAACTACCCCTTTAGGTTTACGTTTCAGTTACCAATTTTTGGCATAAATGCAAAACGCAGTCCAGCAATAACTCTTATTCAGGTCGAAATTTCCTTTAATTTACCTCACACGATATTTTTAGGCTTCCTGCAACATCACTAAAAATTTGTATCATTTTATGCTCAACCCTTAGAATAATCTTGTCCCTTGCGGAATGAATCTCTTCCTCATGAACGTGTTCCTAAACTGTCCCTTGTTAAGTGAATTTTTCAAAGTTAAGTGAATGAAGACATTTGGAAGATAAATAAAGTCAGTGAAGGAACGGTATTTTGCGTTTGTAGGTGTGCGTATGGGGAGACTTCTGCTTGGAATATCTCGAATAGCCAATACGACATCGAACACCAGGACCTGGACGGGCGCGAGGGCGCAAGGCAAACAACTATAGCGTACATACAATTACGGTAATGGCGGATGCTTTCCAGTTGTTTAAGAACGAAAGAATTATTAGAATCGAGCCGTTGCAATGGCGAGTCCCCCTGCCGCCGTGGCGAACTGTCACTCAAGCGCCAATTTACGTATCCCAACCGTTTCTCGCAAAATATTGGCTGTCATTCTTCCTGGGGAATATCCTGTCTATGGTTTTTTTGAAAACGTTTACGCGATCAATACTACCAAATTCAACGTGCGCGAATAACACGACTTTTAACGTTTCTCGCAATAGTCTGTCCAAAAAATGGAGATGCGAGACATCATTGCTTGTCGGAGAGGCATAATGGCTTCGAATCAGGATTTAGCAGTTGCGAATCAATATAAATAACATTTCTTAAATGTTTAAAAAAGATAGCATTATTGTTTGTTAATAGTTTTAGCAATTAAAATTTAGAGTAGGATGTAATAGAATACAGATTGAACACTAACTGTACCGAGACCGATCAAGTGACCAGTTTCCGCCTTTTTTATTTTATAATTATTGAAATTACAAAGGGACTTTTCATTGCAGCACACGCGAGAAATGTAAACAACTTTGTACTTTTCATAAAACGATCTACACGTACCAGCCACATTTTGTGCTCCGTGTGCTTCGAAATAAGTAATTTAATTTTTTTTTTTCATTTATTTGTTTAATGTTGCTTCAACATCAAAGGTCATTAGCAACACGGTACATTTCCTTACAATATATTATACATATTTGTATCCTTGATATACTTAGCAAGACCGGAGATATACTCCTTAGAAATTAACAGAATAGGTAAGGATCTAGGCAACTTAACACTTTTCCTTTCATTCTCATATTTTTTGCATTCTATTATTAGATGATTTATGCTAACTGGTACTTTACATATATCGCAGATCGTGTTTTCTTTCTTATTTAACAAAAATGAATGTGTTATTTCTGAGCGTCCAATTCTGATTCTAGAAATTGAAGTTTGAGTTGGACGATCTACTGGACTTGGAAATTTATGCCATTCAAAATCCACTCCTCCATTATGATATTTTTGTATATAGTTCCTTTTAATTTTGTCAAATACCTGTTTCCTAAAAATTTCATTTAGGTGGTCTTTGAGATCTTTTAGTCTGGTATAATGGATGATTTGTTTCATTTTTGTGTTGCATGCTGCTAATTTGGCTGCTCTATCAGCGTTTTCGTTACCTTGTATACCCATGTGCGATGGAATCCAGCAAAGAGTAATAGATTTGCCGGTTTCAATGTAATTTAATTTTCTTTTTGTTATTAGATCAAAAAAGTTCGACTCACCATACCCGTGAAATACGTCCTACTGTAAGAGGATAAACGACCGAATCATGTTGTCCACCCTGTATGTTAAGAACCACTTGCCTAGAACAGCTAAAAAGACGTCGAGGAGGACGGCGCGACGCCATGTTGCGCAGAGATATCGTCCGCTGCGAAAGAAATCCATACAGCACGCGGCTCGAAATTTTCTTACGCAGGATCCGTAATAACCCAATAAATCAGGGTAGCCAGGCGGTGCAATTACGTCCCGCGGTTGAAGCTCGCAGAACCCAACCCTTCTCGTAAATATTGCCCTGCGCGACGGCGCAGCATCTTTTCTGGTCTGCTGTTTCTTTTCTGCCCGCCTTTTTTCCCCGCTGGTCTCACGACCCCGAGAGCGCAACCAGAGAGGATCATCTCTCCTTGTAGCCCGTGTACCCCGTGTGCCCCGTGATGCACTGGGGTTGTCGATGATGTCTGTCTGCAACGTCTCCTCTCCCCCACAAGCCCCTCTAGCCCCGATTTACGAATCGGTGCCCCGAATGTTTCTGTCTTTCTTTTTCTCGCGTTCGCCAGTCGCTGAAGGGAAGGGGGTGGGGAGGGGTGGGCGCATAGTGCAACCATGGGAACCAGCGGGCGAGAGTTAGACTTTGGGGGGTTTAATTGCCACCGAGCGATCTGTTAATTCCTAAGTGTCAGCTCGAGGAAGCGGCCGAGCAGGAAAAAAACGCACGAAGGCATGCAACAAAAGGGAACATCTCTCGGGCGAGAGGTTGTTTCTTCTGCGTTCGAGCACGTTGCGAGAACGTTGGCCTCTTCCAGGCCGATGAATCGCGAAAATTTACGATCCGGTGCCTAGATAGAACTACATCGTCCCCTGTCCCGCGCGGAAAACGCAATAAATATCGCGGTGTTATCTGCCGCAACCTGTTACCGCGCAAGTAAATGAAGATCGACAACGCAGCATGCGCGCGCGCGCGCGCGCGCCACCGCGAGAGAGCGTCTCTACGGCCGACGCTACAGCGTCCGCTAAGTGACCAAAATTACAGAGTCATTACATTGCATTGTGACATTTATTGCCCACGGATAATACCGTGTCATTTAACTGCCAATACCACCGTGTGTCTTCTTTAGCATCTTAATACGTTGGCTAATGATTTATCGCAAGCAAACGGACCCCAACCGGCGGAAACGGTGGTCGCCGGAGACGACATTGTCAGATGGCACAGTAGCTAACCCTTTGGCTGCGACAGACGTTTGTACACCCTTATTGGGCTGTTAATAGTACCCGGTAAACATGTACGTACACATGTACACTCAAAAACTTTTGATTAACCACCACATTGATTCTTCTATCAAATTAAAGTGACTCGCATCTAGGTAACTATTCTAAAACGGTGCTTTCTTAACTCATTCATAATACATAAGTATTTCATAATACATAATTTATAGCATCTTCTGAGCGCCACGGTGTGGAACTAAAAACGATTAACTGCATCTGCAATTAATGCGTCCACGCGTAACGTGTTAATAATATGTCTTACTGTCACTGTGGCAATAATTTAATCGTTACAGCCACAACGATTTCCGTGCGAATATCGCATAATCGCTTATGGCGCCACACTAAAGCGCACTGAGAGCAGTCAAAGGGTTAAGTATCCGCTTCGAGGAAGGAGAATCAACTCTCGTAGAATCGATGCGTATTAAACATTTACAGTTAAATCCTCCAATCGTGCCCGTTTCATTCATCATCGAGGAGAGATTGGGTCGCCCGATTGTTTTTCAAGTTTTTGCGTTTTCTCGACCGAAGCCCGTTTCCTTCGGTTGTTTGCACGGGTATAGTCCTCGCGACTTGTCGTTCAATCAAACACGATCGCTAAAAGCACGTAGCTGGGCCGATCAAGCTAGCCTGGAACCGCGGTCTGCGTACGGCTGTTGCCGTTGCACGCAGCAAATAAAACGAGCGGCAGTCGACATCGAAATTATACGTATAGATGGCATTGATGTATGGCCGAGCGGGTTTTGATAGACCGGACGGCCCTCGCAGCCGAGTATAATCGCGCCGCAGCGCATCGTTTTCTCGCCGTCCCTCCATTTTGAGTCTGGGTCTTGGTAACCTCGCCGTCACGGCCGCAAAGGTAGCTGATTATTGCCGCTGCTATATTCTATCAGGCCCGTGAAGAAATTTCAGCCCTACGTTGATGGCGTTGCTGTCATCCCCCGTGGTTCCTACCAGCCCTCAACGATCCACTCGAAATCCAAAAAAGACAACAGATCCACTTCCCGAAGCCGAGAACATAAAGATTCTGGGAATCCAGGAACGGGACTCAAATCCGCGAGATTCTTAGCTGATCGGCTGCCTGATATCAGCCACTTTTGAAAATATCTCGTTCTTCTAATCTCCACAAGTTGTTTAACCCTCTCGCTGCCCTAATACAGTGATTTCTCTATATATGTCGCCGAGGTCTGGATGATAAGCGTCGCGGAATTATCCCCACTACCGCGGGGTATACCCCATGAGGGGTCACGAAGCTCGAGAGGCCCGGACGCCGAAGAATGTAAACATAACACGGCTCGGTTGTGTCTCCTGGGTGATACACGACATGTATCGAGAATTCACTGTAAATGGGACATGCAAAAAAGCTGCCGATATTGATGAAAATATCAAATCGTGAGAGATTTCGCATAAACATTGATCAGCCCGACAGAAAACGGGTTAGTCCGAGGAGTCCCGATCCCGCATAGCTCGAAGCGCAAAAATGAAATCTGACCTGTGAAAAATTGTGAAAACGCGTGGATATCTTTAGCAGGGAATTTTCCGTTTTCCAAGATTGAAGGCTACAGATTACGGGGTTTTTGCTGTTGCAAACTCGAAATCAGCAACAAGGTAGGCGCGTTTCATGTGGCGTGCCTATCGCAGGTAACGCTGCAACGGGCAAGGCTGTGGACGGAACCTCGGCCCCGGGATATAAATCTTCCGCCGACAGATGCGCCGCCCTCAACGTTCGCCATCGACCAACCAACCGACCAGAATTTCCGAGGGTAACGCCCTGAAAAACCAGACTCGCCTTGGATGCCGGCTGCATTTGCATGTCATTTCGTAAGCGATTACCACCCACCCCAAATACCGCGGTGCATTCGAGAAACGCGAGAATCCCATTCACTTGCGTAGATCTTACGACGCCTATCTCTTGATAGCCCATCGGACTAGGAACGCCGAAACTTCGATCGAAAACCTTATGTCGTTGTACAACAGTGACGAGTCAGTTTAGTTCGCCAGTTTAGGCACAGTTCAGTGACTTTTTGAAATTATTTTTAGGTGCAAGTGTTGTAGACTCGAATCAAACAGGCTGCTAATAACTCTAAGACTATCGAAGAAGTTGAAATGACCCATTTAAGATCTCCACTATATTTAATTAGGCTTTGTAACTGTTCTATTATTCGAATGTCTATATCGCTCTGATTAGGTTCTAGGCTCTAATGTGTTTCTAATTTGATTTAATTTATTTACACGTGAGGCATGAAAATATTCAAACTATCAAGTAAATACGATGTTCTTGCATGTCATGGAAAATCCTGGGTCTTGGCATAAGAGTTAAATCGTTCGTTTCCAACTGTAGGAGCTGAATACGCGAATCTGCTGCTGCCAATGTGACAGCATTTGTCCACGGAAGATTACAAACGATAGAAATTTCATTAATAACAGTCCTACAATTTTCGTAACAACGAAAGCTAGTTTGATCCCTCAGGATTTCGAATGTCAAAATTAATCACCCGAATGGATGCATTTGGTGTAGCTCGAAATCTTCGAAATTTTTCTGATTGCAGTAACAAGTTCCAGAAGTCCCACAATTTGCGCAACAACGAAAGCTAGCTTGATCCCTCAGGGTTTCGAATATCAAAATTAATCACCCGAATGGATGCATTTGGTGTAGTTCCAAATCTTCGGAATTTTTCTGACTGCAGTAACAAGTTCGAGAAGTCCCACAATTTGCGCAACAACGAAAGCTAGCTTGATCCCTCAGGGTTTCGAATATCAAAATTAATCACCCGAATGGATGCATTTGGTGTAGCTCGAAATCTTTAAAATTTTTCTGACTGCAGTAACAAGTTCAAGAGTTGTCGGGGGCATTCCGGTATGTCGATCTCGGAGAATGATCGCGGATTCCATAGTGTTCCGGAGCCCGATGGTGGATAGCGGCTCGGTGGAAGTCATGGAACTCCTCAAGCCGCGGAATCGCGTGTGAGAGACGCATTCATAAGTCCACAGGGAAGGAAAAGTTCGCCGTGTATACATGCATGTATAATAGAATGGCGTGCGTATTGCACGCGGGGTACTCTCGCGCATAACGCGGGCAGACATCTCTCCCGATAATATTTTTTCTGCCCGTGGAATACACACACGCGCGCGCGCGTTCCCGGAGCTGTCACGAATGCGAATGCAGCAAAGGCTGAGCCCAACCGCAGGGGATTCGCGAATCACGCAACGCGACTTCTCGTTCCGACGTTAATCTCCACTCGCGCCTGAGATAATTTCATTAGTCTCATTACCAGGGACATACACGCGGCATGAATTTCATTCGGACTCGCGAAAGGAAACAGGAGAGATTCCCCCTTACACAGTTGGAACGGGATCCTCTCTCTCTCCCCCTCTCTGTTCGCAGATCTGATTATCTTCGAGTTGCATTGTATAACTGCGCATCAAATATCCTCCCTCGTGACCGATGAGTCGTGTCAATATCAGCGATCATTTTATTCGATAATGGCAGACCTGTTTTTCTCGGCCAGATGCCTTCAATCTTGCCATTGTGCGACGGCGCGACCGTCGATGAATATTCAAGAGGCGAACCGAGTCCGATATCGCTCATTCTCGGGAACGCTTTATAACTTATATTCACTGTCGGAATTTTCATTATACCCGGCTAACCGAGATAAAACGCGGGCGCGCGGCTTCCTGGCATCTTGGAAGTCATAATTCTCCTCTCTCTCTCTCTCTCTCTCTCTCTCTCTCTCTCTCTCTCCCTCTCTCTCTTTCTCGGACCGGTGACGGTTACTTTGATGCTGATTTATTCGCGCCGATACATTTTTATGTTCACATAATTCTGTTTTCCTTTTCTTTTTTAGTTTGTTATTCATGCTTCTTGTCACCTGTTCGGTTACCTTTCGATGAGCAGCATCGGGTCTGCTCTGACCCGGAGATTCAGTGTTGGTGGTCGCTTGACAATGTTTAGAACGTTGCAGCATATAAATTATTTGAAATCGAAGGAACAGGTACAAAAGATCGGGCTCGACATAATGTTTTGCAACATCTACTTCACAGAATTTATCCATAGTGTTCTAGAGGATCGACGGTATTAATCATAAGAATCTGTCTTTCAGAAAGTACAACTGAGATACAGCAATATTAGCGAGCACGAGTTCTGTTCTGTATTTTTATAGAACTTTGCTAAACTAGAAACATTGTTGAGAAATAATTGTACAAGCGAGAAACAATTAACGCACACGACCTCAATGCTTCCAGCAGAATCTTCAGAATTAGGGTTGATAGCAAGGATCTATTTTTCGGAAGACTTTGAGATGCAATGGCTTAATCTAGGATGCTTTATGCGACGTTGTAGAATTTTATGACACTATAAACGAGGTTCGCAGTAACTGCCATAAGCACAGAATAATGTGTTCACACAGGCCCGTCATAATTTCCTATAGTATCTTCAGCATTAAAACTAATCATACGAATCTGTCTTTCAGAAGCCAAAGAGTGAAAGAGAATCTGTCTTTCACGTCACATTTAAGCTTTATACAACGTTATAGAATTTTATAAGATTAAAAATTTTTAGTGAAATAATTGCGTAAATGACGAGTAAGGTGTCCATACAAAATCCCTCTTCGGTTTTTGCAGTCTTCGGTGTTAGAGTTGATCGGATGAGAGGATCTACCTTTCAGGAGCCAAATATTGCGAATCAGCGCCTTCACGTCACATTCAAGCTTTGTACAACGTTATAGAATTTTATAAGATTAAAAATTTTTAGTGAAATAATTGCGTAAATGACGAGTAAGGTGTCCATACAAAATCCCTCTTCGGTTTTTGCAGTCTTCGGTGTTAGAGTTGATCGGATGAGAGGATCTACCTTTCAGGAGCCAAATATTGCGAATCAGCGCCTTCACGTCACATTCAAGCTTTGTACAACGTTATAGAATTTTATAAGATTAAAAATTTTTAGTGAAATAGTTGCATAAATGACGAGTAAGGTGACCATACAAATTCCTCTTCGATTTTTGCAGTCTTCGATGTTAGAGTTGATCGGATGAGAGGATCTACCTTTCAGAAGCCAAATATTGCGAATCAGCGCCTTCACGTCACATTCAAGCTTTGTACAACGTTATAGAATTTTATAAGATTAAAAATTTTTAGTGAAATAGTTGCATAAATAACGAGTAAGGTGACCATACAAATTCCTCTTCGATTTTTGCAGTCTTCGGTGTTAGAGTTGATCGGATGAGAGGATCTAACTTTCAGGAGTCAGATTTTGGGATTCGGTGCCTTCGTCACATTCAACCTTTATACAACGTTATAGAATTTCATAAGATTAAAAATTTTTAGTGAAATAGTTGCACAAATGACGAGTAAGGTGACCATACAAATTCCTCTTCGATTTTTGCAGTCTTCGGCGCTAGAGTTGATCGGATGACAGGATCTGCCTTTGGGGAGGCAAACTTTGCAATTCAGAGGCTCGAGGCGGTATAAACGGTAAATGCAGCGCAGCGAAATTATTGCAACGGCGATTCACGTTTTCCATGGCCGGCGAGAGCTCCGCTGGGTGTCGGATCGCATTCGGTTGCGGAATTTTCGTGCGCCGCGCGATCGTTCGGCGGGAGCTTAAGGTCCAGCGTCGGGCTTGGAGGTCGTGCATCACAAGAGTCTGGCAGGATAATAGCTCCCTCCTTCGAGGAGTCTTATTGCCGGACCATGCGCCAAGTGATTGATAGGCACCGAACTATAGAGCGGGGCAACGTGATATTTCGAAAGCCTACACACGCGGCTTGGGAAGTGAAACCGAGTCTCGCACCGCGTAGAGTCCGCTGCAACCGCATGCGGTCATTCACGTGAGAAATCAACCAGGCTTCGGCTTCGGAGCAATTTTCTTAGGGTCTCTTGGTTCCCTTAAACCTTAATGGAAAAACCTGTCGCGTTTATTTCGAGAGAATAAACTGGCTCGAGTGATTTGCCATAAGAAAAGTACTCCCGCCGGTTCACCTGACTGACCAGCTTCGCTACTTCCTCGCGATGTAACGAGGACCGTCTATGCGCGAAATGAAAAGTTAATGACAATGTCGTGTGTAGGAGCGAAAGAATGCGCCCGGGAAGGGCTTGTTACCATGAAATCGAAGAGTACGAGCCTGGACACGCATAATATCGTAAGGTGGACGTCGATTGGACAGCTGCCGGCTTATTTCGTTCTGCGCGCCAGGTGGAGCCACGGAACAGACTGCGTGTGCACGGTGTCCACCGCGTATATCATTATGAAAATTGTATTCAAGAGGTGTAACCCGCGAAAGCAATGACGAATTACGTAAGTGCGAATCGAACACGCGATGGCCTCACGCGTGATTCAATGACGAAGAGGATAAGCACTCCTTCTCGGAGGACTGCCTCCTACAGAGACCACAGCAGGGGAATACCATTCTTCCACGTTATTGAAAACAGACGGAGAAACAAAATAATCAAATTCATTCTCATCCTGTTCCTAATGATTGCGATCTTCCATAAAATCTTCCATAAAGACAACGATCGGGATGTTTCAAATGTTCTGAATGTTTTAATTATTAGATTCAATACTAAATTCAGCTTTCTACCTTTATTCGTCCTACCTCTCCACAAGGTGAAATATTTTTCTTGCAAAACAAAGAAAATTTGGGAAAATTTGATCGGGATGTTTCAAATGTTCTGAATGTTTTAATTACTAGATTCAATACTAAATTCAGCTTTCTACCTTTATTCGTCCTACCTCTCCACAAGGTGAAATATTTTTCTTGCAAAACAAAGAAAATTTCATGATTGTCTTCATTTCCACTTAACCAACAACGTCACTAACAGGGTAGCTTAGTTGTATAAGCTTCCTTGTTTCCAGGCTGTCTTACTTGTTATGTCCTCATCATTATAAGTTGGGCAATTTCTTAAAATCGAGGTCGAAATAATTTACTTCATTGTATATGAGTGTAATCGTCGATACAACGCGTCCTATGTTGTGCAAAAAGGGCGCGCTGCTACCATGTTTCAAATGATCTTCTAGCGTTAAATTTTCTTGCAAGCGTCCTAATCCTGCCCCACCGTTTCCCGAAAACCCATGTAAAAATCGTGTTGCGGGGATGAAGCGTTCCATTCGCGTTGGACAAAGCTGAATGTTGACGTTCGGTAGTCTGTGTCGGCTAGACATCGCTGTTGGTCTGGCACGCGTATCGACCAGGTAGGTGTAGGCTCTAAGGCTAGAAGCTGCCGCCGGAAACCATTCTTCCAGCAACCGCCCTCTCGGTATCCTTTCCGGTGCGGAGACTGTAAATCTTTTCCGGCACGCCAACCGACACACGAGGTCCGCCCGAGTCCTCGAAACTGCCCTATTTTCATCGCGCTATCGTTCCTTTCGCCCTTCCTTCCCCGGCCGGTTTTAGATCGCACTCGGCGATCAGTGAAAGGTTAGCATATACGACGAAGAACTACGCCCTTCGAAGGAAAGCGGGGGTGTATTCGTCGGTGCACGGTAAACTATACCGTGGTTAGATTGTTTCGGCCGGCCGGTTATGAATATATTATTCGGTTTCGCTTTCGCTTCGATGGATCAGCTAATATCAGGTATCGCGTACCACGAAGGGTGTTTTCTAATTGCACATGACACCGGCCGCAACGTTTCCTTTAAGTCGATCACGGAAGAACGCCGCCCTGATTAGCTGGCTCGCACGTTACGCCTGGGAAGTCGGGATATGGCCTAATTATGGTCTTTCATGGTGACAAAATCATCGTCGTTGATCCGAAGTTATTGCATCGCATGAATTATCAATTTGAACATAGAATGTGCTTGGTTCATTTGTTTCTTGTCGCATTGGTCCATTCGCCGGAAAAGAACGATTTGCGATATTCGATTAGGACATGTTCAGAGGCTGTATCCCAATTTGATTTCGCACAGTGGCAAAATAAAAACATCTTTCTCAAGTTAACTCTTTGAGGCACACGCTTTTACAGGAAATAAAAACCTTAGTTGCACAGAATTTTGCGAATTCACTGCGTCAAACTATGCGCCGAACTTAATCACAGCAACACACACAACCTACTGATGCGTTTTGATTTGCATAAATTTCTTTACCACTTATTTACACATTTACCATTGGTACATAGCATTGCCGACTGAACGAAAAACTTTAAATAAAATATTAAACTGTATGACTATGAGTAACTTCAACTTTTCGAGGTGGGCCAAATATATCCCACCATTCATGAAAAGCTAAGTGGCATAGTTCTTAACCCACCTAGCCCCAAAGAGTTAATCGGTCGTTGAACAATGCAATAGTGTCGGCATACAGCCGACTGTCGACTGCCACTTGAGGTTGCCAAGTTCAGGACCAGTTTTCAGAATATCTTTGTCAAAGTCAGCGTTGCTTTTTCTTAGTGAAAATAATTGTGTGAATTACATGTTGGCAAAGAGAAAAACCTGAGAACAGGTGAAATAATATAGCGATAGGATAACATTGGTAGAATTTTGCCACTTCTACTGTCAGCAAAGCGAAGATGACGATTTATTTGACCAATATACTGTAAAACAGGCCCTATTAAACTTCCGAATCCAATAACTTCTCGAAATTATACATTATCGTGACACACGTCGCGCGTGGAATGCGACGATAACCAAACTGGTTCTAATCTCAAGCCTTACGATCGACACATACGACACTGTCGCGTTACACGCGTTGCCAATTTAGATACAACCATACGATGAAACCATTTGCATGTTCCAAAACATTTCTAACAAATACTACTTTCTAGAAATATTTTATCTACGGATGTTCCATACGTGTTTATCCATACACATGGCAATCAAGGGCTACAGGCTGGTAAGTGTAATAAGTAGACTGCGAATCTTTTGTGAAAAATAAAACTTGTTTGTATTGTTTATGAGACAAAGAATGCAAATAGGTATCTATTTCCCTCTTTCGTAGGCTTATCAAGTCGTAAACTATATGTTCGGTCTCTCTACTGTTTAAAATTATACCCACCCACATTTTTTAATAAAATCCGCTGTCTAGTGATGAGTGTGGCTATAGGCTAGAGAGTCACCCGTTCTTCCTGCTATAGACAGTTATTTTTCTGTGATGTTTCCTGCTACGAATAAAATCAAAGAGCAACTAACAATTTTTATCAAGAAGTATAAGACATTAAGAAGAAGGTGCGCGTCGTTCCTCCGTTGAACGACATAGATGCAGAAAGTGCTTCATTGTTGTCTTGGTGATCTGGGTCAGTGTGGGACATCAAATCAGAACACAGTCTAAGACACAATGCGGTCTAGCCGTGACACGGTCTTATCCGCGAAGTGGGCTAAGGCTGTAGAGTTCGCTCGCGAAAATTCGTCCCTAACGGTTTTCCTTTGGCTCTGGTTGCGGGTCGACCTGTTTCCACCGTGATTGCATCAGGTTCGATCTGCGGTCACGGGAACGGCATCAACCCTTCACGGTGTATTGGTCGCATGCCTTGCGGTCGAGCGGGTCCCGCGAAAAAGCACACAGGCGGAGGAAACCTGAAACGTGCTCTCGAATCGATCCGTGATCTCGAATCTGACGGCCGACGCTCGATCCGTCCCTGTCTCTCTCGCCAATGCGGAGAGATACACGTTTCCCTCGGAGGGAAGGGAACAGGAGAGATACCGACGCCCTTTGTCTCCCGTTTCTTTCGGGTTTTACGTGGACGTTTCGGTCGCGGTGCCTCGCGGTGGCTCTCGCGCGTCTCTGGCCCGGAGGGCCCCCGAAAACCTAACCTCAAAACGCACGCGGATAATTGGGGATAATGTCGGGGTTGCCGGGGCCCCGTAATTGCACGAGGCCAGGCCCTTTCGAGGCTTCCCTTGCCTTCTCCCCCTTGAATGCCCCGTCGCCCCCCCCCCCCCCCCCCCCCCTTTCGCCCGTTCTTCTCCCTTCGCCGCCGCAGCCGCGCAGTTCCTCGTTCTTCTTCGGCACGCTGTTTGGGCCCTCGCGCTAGCTGTCTGTCCGTCCATCCGTCCCGTCCAGCTCTCTACGTCCGTCTGTCGACCGCTTTCGCAGAACCCGATAGTACCTAATTCGTCGGTTTGTTTCGTGCTGCCGTGTTATTACGCGGTCCTGGCCCCGTGTAGCCGGCTTATGCGATCCGATGCCTCCTCGACCACGTTCCGCCGCGAAGCCACAGCCGGCTGTGACCTCGAAACTGGACCTCTGAGACACGTTTCGGGGATCCAACCTCGAGAACCTGTATCCTTGCTACTACTCAACACTCTATTTTCACCGTAATCGAGCTACATGTCCCATCAACCGATCCAATGGGGGCTTTTTCTATGAGGACGATATTCCTAAGATTCCTAGACTACGTATCCAATGAACTGGTCAAAAGGATTGTTGTTCTATATGACTATGTGTCTCTGCTATACAAAGAACCCTATCTTTATTGTAACACACCGGGGTATAGAAATCATCTATTATTGCTGATCTTTAGTCTTAGAAGGCTAAAAAGTTACCTTCTTTCGTAAGAATTCACATGAAGGCAATGTTGAAGCTACACCTTTGCTACCAGTAGGCACCCACTGCAAATTGTAACACATTGCAGCTAGACAAAGGGTCTAATGAATTGGTCAGAACTAATAAGAGGTCTTACATCGTAAAAATTCACATGGCATGTGAACTTTTAAGTCAGATGAATTTTTGTAAGAAAGAGAACAAAGTGGATTCAGATTGCAAGATTGATAGTTACCAGTCTACCTGACCCGAATAACGCAGTTGTTACATTGAAATGTTACGCGAGTACGAGGTGCAGATCTATCCACAGTTTTGTCGCGATTAGAGCACCGTAGCAAGATTACGCTCAACAACCTCGAATTACGTTGTCCCCATCATGATCAAGTTTAATACAATTATCCAATCCACGGACAAGACCAGGGTAAACATTAACCCTCTATGCTCTCACGCGGACCTATTACCTACACGTCTACATATAATGCGCTTAGCTAGCCAGTGAAAAGTTCTGCTGTTTGCACCGGTTATTACAATGACCGAGAAAAAAGTTTGAAAAAGCAAACGTGGGAAGCACGAAAGTGTCATGTAAAGAGAAAAGGAGAAATCGAAATGCCCGTTAAAAAGCGAGGAAATTGGTGGAATTTCAAAGATGAAACAGAAGGAATGTGACATATGACTCCTGATAAGGAGTCATTGGAAAAAAAAATTGAAAAAAGGAAACGTGAGGAAGGTGAAAGTAATAACCAAAGAGAAAGAGTAATTTCGGAGTAAAAGAGTGAGATCTATTGCAATTTTCAGAACGAAACAGGAGGGTCTCGGTGCCAGGAACCGTTGAAAGGAGAGTTGAAAAAAAGGGAAACGTGGGAAACGAGAAACTGAAAACTGAAGGAAGAAGGTAAAATGAAATTGTGAAGGTAAACGACCGTGGAAAAGCGAGATCTGTAGCAGTTTCGAGGTCGAAAGAGAGGGACCCCCGTGCCAGTAGCCGTCGCACCGGCGATCCTCGGCTTCTCCTAAGCAGGCAATGTTACAAATTAGCAGATAATCAATTAGTCCGAAACTTCTGGCGTGCTTGAGCAAACAAATGACAGAACTGGACGCGCGGCTCGTAAAATTTTTGGTAATTAAAGGCCACTGGGGACGCGGGGCGGGGTCGGGACCTGCTCTAGCGTCGGATCGTCGTTCCCGTGAACAGAGACAGTTGTAAGTACCGCCGGTAAAAAGCCCGTTGAAGATTCGTTTCAACGAGACAAACGCAACGTGCCGCAAATCTGCATATAGATAGAATCCTCGGGGTGTAATAGAGATGTTGGAACGAATTTTGTTCGAATCTCGAGAATCCTACAAGCCCGCCCGGCAAAACGGAGCCACATGGTTTTATTCACCGGTCCGATCGTTTCGGATATTGAGCAACAGGCATTGTGATCGATGAGATCGGGATCGTTGTTGAAGCGGGACACATCGGCACATTTGGGCTATCATTATCCGCATCTGCCGCGGCTGTCTCGCAAGATACAGAAGAAGCTGTAATTACCGTCTGAACGGTGTGTATTCCTCCATTCTTGCGACCCGGTCTTTGTTTCCGCGGCCGGGGGTCATCGTATTGTCGTTAGTGGCTCCTGCCGGCCGGTATAACTCGAAGGTAGCCATTTAGATGTCTAGAGGCGACTTATGTCCGTAGGAAATCGTGTGTTTCCTCCAGAATTATTTAACGTTCCGTCTGATTTCGAGGAAGCGCATCAAGCGGGTCTCTAGCGGAGCCCTTTCCCCGTCGGTTTTCGACATCGACATCCAGAATACAGAAAAACCAACAAACCTCAACATAGCGTTCTTCTTCTACACGTCGTAAAGATTGGGATACGCGGCGATGCACGGCGATCGGATGAAAGATGTCTGCCGTCGGACAGCGGACGTTTCGCAATGGCGGAGTTTCGAGGCACTTCGAAGAAAAGCCGTCGAGGGGAAGGCAATTTTATAAAAGAAGCGTCCTTGTGGATGGCCAAGGCCACATTTCAACGGCACAATGAAATCAAAAGGTGGAAGGGATCGGCTCTCGCCTGCGGGAACATCGAAACCCGTGGACGGGTTCTGGTACATCGATCGTGAACGGGAGTCCGTTCGATAACTAGAAGGATCTTATCTCCGGGGCTCCCAGTTTCGACGGTCCTCGTACCTCGAACTCTTAAAAGGTGTACCCTCGAGGGACGATCGTGCTTTGAGGGCGCCGCATCGCGCCAACCACGCCTCCTCCACCGTTATTTACCTCCGTCCTTTTCGCCCTTGCGGTTTTATTGCCTCCTTCTCCCCCTTTTTCAGCGTTGGTCCAGCAAGCCCGGGAGCGATAGATATCCCCGGCATCAATAAGGATCCGACGGCTCCGACAATTCCGTTCTTTAAGCGAGAAACCGCGGAAACCTAACCGTTCCTCCAGTTTCTGGGCTCACGAAACCCCGGTGCGGTTTCGATTCCGTCGGTTCTCGGACCGGTCGCATTCTTTCTGTCCTCAAAAGCAAACAGAGTTCTTCTTTTGGCCAAGCCGAGACTTTTTCTCGGCGGGAAATAAAGAAACAAGGTTTTTTTAAGCACCGAAGCGAACAGCGTGCTACGCCCGCGCAACCATGTTGTTTCCAAGGGGTATAAATCTCCCGTGACAGTGATGTCCGTGCCCGAGGCACCGCGGAGGTGCAGAAGAATTTGTCTGCGGCATAAAACGGCCCGGGGAAGATGGTAGTGGCGTAGTAATTAGATGGTAGGAAATAGATAAATGGAGCAGCACCACTGGATTTTACGAAAGCTCGCGATTCGACAGACACCAAGCTACAGGTAGCATCATAGTTACCGGATGAACGATCACCGTAGTCACACAGTACGACTAGAAAGACGAGAAGGCAATGGTTCACATTGCGGATTGCTTCACTCCGAACATCACGATACGCGGTCACCAAAATGGCGGCTGTTTTGCACGCGTTTCTTCAAGAATAATCACATACAGTCGGAAAACTGACATAACTACGGAACCACTTCGTCGCGGACACATCGGCAGGGAGCACACGGACGGCCGCACAGGTGCACCACCGATCGTTATGTCACTTGTCATCGGGGAAAGAGCGAGAGATCCGAGATATCTACGGAGTTCGAGGAAACCGTGGGCCCAAGGTCGGCAACATGGCGACCAGATATACGCGTGGCGACCAGATGACGGACGGGCACGCGTCTCTCTCACCTTCGAATTCGAACGGGGTAACACGTTTGACCGTGGCAGTTGAGGTGACAAAACCGAACGGACACTGAAAGACGATTTCAAAGTCAGCCGGAGGAGCGGAGAGCACACGAGAGACAGGCAGGTGTAACGCGCAGCAGCAGTAGACACCAACTGATCTCACATAACAACGGCCGATAAAATTGTTGCGTTTCCACCAAAAATTATCCTCTTTTTTTTCCCTCGCGGTATAAAAAGTACAAAATTGTGGTAATTTAGCCCCCACCGCTGCCGCATGGCTGCGGCGGCGATGCTCTCCGCTCGCTGCCCACGGGGAGGAGAGAGGCGAAACGAGCGCACAGGAACAAAAGAGAGAGGCGAGGAGAGGCGAGAGAGACCGTGGGCCGGACGAGGATAGAAAATGTTAGAGGGGCGGAAAGAGGAGAGGAAAGCGAAACGGGGGCCTTTTGCCCGTGAATACGCCGCACTAACAACACGGGACAATTACGGTTCAATATAGCTGACGTTAATAGCGATAGCAGGGGCGGCTTCACACGCTCGGCCGTGTTCATCTTTTCCCCTTATTCGCAGAAGAAGTGTATACTCTACTGGAATTATTCCGGCCGAGTTTGCACCGTGAACCGTGGCCAGGATACGCCGCATATGCCGGATGAAAACGTGTTACGTGCGAGCGTTTTGACGTGCGCGAACCGGTAGCATCCATTCGGCCGGAGAGTAATTGGCCGTGCGGCACGTATGCGTAATTGCAACTCGGCGAACGATGACACTGTTATCGCGTGCACGTCGGGCCCCCGATGCCCGAAGAAACTCTATTCAGCCGGCCTGAATGGACACCGGCGACTTCTCGACAATGTCACCTCTTCCACAGACGACGGACGGCAACTTCGAGAGAGAAACACGGGATCGCGAATTTCCCCGGCGTTCGAGAGACATCGAACAGGGCCGCGTTCGATTTCGCAAGTACGGATACTCGAGAGTCGGCCAGCGTGCTGCCGGCAGACTCGTGTGAACTCGCCCAGTGCTTAAAGCCACTGAGAAGGGGCATACTATGAAATTAGTATAATCACGATCAAAATTACTCGCACCGGGCTATGCTGGAACCACCAACCGCCGCTCAAATCACCCGCCCCGCCATCGCCAATCAGCGATCGCGGGTCCGCGGCCATCTTGCGCGATGCGGCCTGCGCGTCGGAAGCCACAAATTACCGCAAAAGTGGATAATCCCTGTTCGCGGGCTGTACACCACGCTGGCGAGCACTTATCGCCGGTCTCGGCGCCCTTCGCTCGAAGGGACAGAGATGAAATGAAGATGTCTCGCTGGAACCACTTCCTGACAAGGAGACACGACCCAGCGCAATCCTCTAACATCGTCGATCCGAACACAAGCGGTGTCAGGATTAGTTATTCACAAAAGAAATAATTCCTTCCCATGTAAATGTAGAGCTTTAGCCACCAGACACGCAACTAGTTTCCTAATCTCTGTATGCTGTTTCAATCTGAAGCGTCCTGATCCCACACACTCGGCCATTCTGCAACCACATTCGTCCTCGAATGTCTGTCCCAGAGTCTTTTCGTGCGTTTGAACACCATTCTACTGTCTTTGGGTGTGTCATTTTTCCTCGGTTTGCTCTCGCGTAACGTCTTCGCAATGGCCGTTTATTTCGTCGTCGTCTGTGCCGATTCATCATCGTTAACTTTATCACACGGGGATCAGTGTTCTCATTCCGGCTGCGACCTCAAATGTAGAATTCTAGGAAAAAGAGGGAACCAGGCACAAGCGGAACCCGTTAAGTTCGAGATTCGCAGGTAATCGTAGATAAGGAGACTTGATCCCACGTAAAGGATAATCCGTTGCATTAAGTTCCCTTTGTGTCCTCGTACTTACGTGTTCACCGGAAGGGACGGAGATGAGGATGTCCCACTGGAACGACTTCCTGACAACGATACGCGTTCCAGCGCGATTCTCTAACGCCGTGAATCGTAAGGCAAGCTTACTCGGGCCAAGATCAGATTTGCCATTCACAATAGGAGCGATTTCTTTGCTTGTAAATAATAATCATCCCTTTGTGCCTTCGTACTTAGCGCTTCGCGCTTTATCGGGAGCGCAGCGTTGTTCTGTCGCGTTCAGGGAACGCTTTCCTTTCCGTGTTCAGCGCACGGGGGAAAAAAAAGAAAAAGAAAAAAAAAACGGCACGCAAGGGGAGACCGCGAAACGTAATCGCGCTTCGAAGTCTCTCACGCAGGCTGGTACAAGGTTGTCGTCTTCCATTTACGGTACAGCCGTGCACCGTGTAATTATAAGAACAAAATATTTAGACTATTCTAACTCGCCGTTCCAAGGCTGCGTGCACCTCAAACCTCGTTGGCCATCTCCCCTGCCGCCGATTCTTCTCCCTCAAATTAGTTAATGACTCTAATGACTCTAATGCGCCTGTAATTTACCGGGAGCCGTTAGCAGAACCGCGCGGGGGGGGGTGATAATCAGATAGTTTAAATAGTGTCTCGCATTTTCCCTGATTGCCTCATCATAAACTAATTAGTAGCATCTGATAAGCTGCAACATTTTTTTCGGTGGCGTTTCTCGGTGTCGCGCACACGGACACCCGACAATGTAGCATTCGCGTTCGCCTCCCGGTGCACACGCCTCAACCACTTGGGGTTTCCGTAGCGCCGTGTTACGTTTCGTTAAGTTGCGTCACGTGGACTGGTCGCCTGATCATAGTCGTTAATTATATCGGGGGCTGGAGAGGTGGCGGCTGCGCCTCTCGTATTAAAAACCGTGGAAATGGAGGGATAACGGGCCGGGCTCGTGGCACCGTACCGTCGAAGAAATATCATTCGACACGGTCGTTGCCGCCGACACGAAAGAGGAAGCTACTTTGGATCCTGCGAACGGATATTGTCCGCCGGATATCGACAAACCATCGGTATCGAGAGCAGCTTTACATCTCTAATCGACCTCGATACGATGCGAAAACGGTCCGCCGAGAGTCTCGCCGGAATCACAGAACACGCGAATTACCGTTGACCGATCGAGATTTGCATTGCTAAAACGAGATAAGAAGAAAGCGGCGGATAGGGAGGAGGGCGTAGCATAGGAGATCCCTGCCAGTCCTTCCGCCGTTTTCGAGGCATATACTATCTGTTACACCCGGGGCACGAATACGAATTAGGACCGAGTCGCAACAGGATCGAGCCCGACCGATTTCGAGTATGCTGGCGCCTTGGGCAACGATAAGTTGCTGTAGCGGGTCTAGCCACTGCTCTGCCCTCTGTAATTATACCGTATACAACCGAGAGCGCTGGCTCCGCTGGCTTGCTCTTTCTTTCTGCGTTACTTTCTCCTTCGTTTTCCACCGTTCCTCTTCTTCACCGGTGCTTCTTATTGTTCAACGTGTGTTTCGCCGGCCATGGTCCCGCCGGGGGCGAAGGTTGCGCTCAGGCAGCCGTCTTACAAACTCCCTCTTCAGCCTCCCGACTGTTCCGTTTGCTTTATTCAACTTGCCGCATTCCTTCATCGTTCGGCGCTCCTCCTTCATGTGTGTCATGTTTTCAATGAAAACAGCAACATAATACAGAAATTCGTAAGTGTACCGCAATTGGGCTCGCCGACATTAACCTTAAATGGCTTGACGCGTCTTATTGAAACCCTTACGTACGTGTATTCGTCGATACTTCAAGATATGAAAAGAATATTGTTACTTTATTACGATCTTATCTTGCGGCGTTATTGCCACCCGAATGGTCTTCCCCATTAATTTGATCCGTGTTGACCGACACTTGGCACTTGGCACATTGTCCACACGATTTCCGCAGCTTTCAGGATACAAAGAGCACAATTTGGACACATTCTGCTGCCTCTCTTTCACAGTCCGGAACTGTTCGGCAACGCAGGCTGCGTGCAACCAGTCCGCATAATTGATGACTCCTGGCGTGTACCATCGACACGCGTATTGACGATCGGGCACTGTCACTGCACCCGTCGCAAGACAACCGTGTTATTTGCATCTCGGACGCCCAGGGCCAGAGATATCCCGTTGTGGATATTTGAAACGAGGATAATTGGTTCCTGATCGGCGCGGCGGCCGCGCCGCGTTCGGTTCGCGCGATCGCCACGATGCGTATCTGCCGATACGTATCTGGAACGGCGTTCCGTAATTTCGTGTCGCGGTTTAATATTCAGGAAAAAACAAGGCTGCCGGTGCGGTGGTTGCTCGCCAACGAAGAAGCGGTTTCTGCGACAAGTTCTCCTTTCCCTCCGCTTTCCATCCGCATATTTATCTTGTGAATTACGACCGGTGCCTCCCCCTTCTGCTGCTAGAAGTGTTGCCGGGTCGAATCTTCGACCGCAAAAGCAAATATCGAAGGTGGTAAACACTTCGGCTGCTTTCACCGAATAATAAAACACTGTTTGCCCGATTCCTCGCCGCAGCCTCGCCATAGATTGTAGTGATCGCAGTTGCGCGCCGTGACTCATGCCGGCGGGAGATCGTCCGGGGAAACACGAGCCATGGACACGTTCGTTACGGACAATGTTTACGCGCGTAGCTCGACGAGCACGAGCTCATTTGTACATATGAATACAGGATGCACAGGATACCTCGCATCCACACGTGCCCACGAACCCATCCAATCGCAGCGAACCCGTACACCTCTATTTTCCAGCTACGCACGCTCGATGACTGCGAGATTTATGATTTGTTATGTACGTAACGACGTCTCTGGCAAATTTAGCTGCACCATACGCGATGCGTATAATCATTTCCCAGTCCAGTGAACGCACGCTGCCCCAAAACATCCGATACTAGATAATGCACGCCGTTGAAAACGGTGGTGTAGTGCTCCGACGCACGAATCTAGCAATACGCTCGATAATAATTGATGAAGGTGAAACTTATTTACAGCAGTTTTCGACACGACGGACATCTTTATCGGACCTGTGAGTTGTGCATTTATGATAAAATCGAGCCGATAAAATACAAAACAGTTAAAGAGTTTGCAGGATGTAAAGATACTGTTACATTATTTCCAATCTAATAAAATTATTAAGAGAAGAAATGATAATTTCTGTTTTACTTCTGTTTCTTGTAATCGACATGGACAATTTTTATTCTGCATACAAATTCGGAGTCTATTGATGACCATGTCGTCGTTAAAGAACGCAGGAAAAACTGTCGAGAGAAAGGCTGTATAAAAATGTCACGAATTCATTTATGTACAGTATAATCATCTTCACGAGTCATGAAATTCTGTGCTATTTTATTGAAAAATGTGCGTGCGCGTGCAGCGAATCGGTATTGTCGGCTAATAACGTGTCATATTCATCTGTGTGTATGTGTTTCTTAAGCGGATGCGTCCAGCTGCTTTTAGAAGATTGCCTTGCGATTTGTACAATGCGATTCCAGCGGCGTTTGTCGGGCCCGCTTTGAACGGAAGAAGGAAAGGTTGTGACCACCAACTCCATATAATATGCAAACAGTACGTCCATCATGAGGAACAACACATGAGAATGCTTCGATCGCCGAAGGCTTGCGTGTCGGACAGCCGGCCGATCAGACCTGGAGTGTTAGGAGCAGGCGTGATACCGCTTTTTGCGGGTTAACCGACGACGATACCACAGCATGTTAACGGTCATGCGATACAGTAGGTCACGCATGCAAAAAAACAATGTACGCGTGCATGTGCGCGCCGTATTTTTGCATTCGGGCATGCCAGAATGAAGAAAATGCCAAACCGCGACACTAGTCTACTCAAGAATGCGCTAAACGTACTCCTGAGCTAACGAAATGGACGTCGTTGCAGTCGCAAAATCATTGAACATCTAAACCATCACGCAGTATGGGACTGGACTTTGTTTATGAAGTATTTCAGTTCCTCTCACTGTAACCCAGGGTATTACAGAGCACACGACTGCTTCTAATACTCGGATTTACGAATTTTCTTCCATACATATGATACCATGATTAATAAGCGTTAAAGTGAACGTAGACTTAGGGGGAAATAGGTTAATTTAAACCAATTCATAGATTGGGGCTGATATATGATTTACAGTTACTTTATGCTACCAACAATACTACAAAAAGTCGCCTTTCTTGGCACACAATTACAGTTAACATAGTATAATCCACAGCTAATTTCAATTTCTCAAAATGCAATGCCTAGGTAGGCCTATGGCCCAAATTGCCGCTCTCTAAACATTAAATTTTAAGGCGTTCATTGGCTGTCTTTATTACTCGGTGATTAACGCGTATGACCAATAATGTTTGGCCAATAGGACAAATATGATAGTCTATGTCCCAAGTTGTCCCTCCGTAAAAATTCAGTCTCAAGGCATTCCTTGTGTCGCTGCCACTTGGTAATCAACGCATATGCAAAGCACTTAGAACGTCTGGCCAACAAGGAAAATGAGTTTTTAGAAGCAAATAAATTCTTTCTACACGTCTGTGCATCATCCTTAATATTTGGGGCTAAAGGGCCATCTTCCTGTCTGAACCAATTCGCGATTCGTTGGAAAGTTGAGGTTGATTGCGGTGAACCATCCTGGTGGAAGGGTGTTAAGGTAATCCACTTTGGCCGTCACACCTCTTGCTAGACATTGATTTCGCATTATCCTGAGCAGCAAAGCCGACCGATTGGTTCTCTCGGTGTCCATGTTCGAGACCCTTTCCCGTAAACGTGCTCCTGTAGACACGCGTGTCCACAAAACCGACGTGTCGGTGTTTGTGTTTGTGTTTGTACCAGAGGGGGTGGGGGCCAAGCTTTAACGCTCGGTAGGGTGTAGCACGCAAAGTCGAGGGCGGCGGCAACCACAATATTAGATTAATGGCGGATGTACTTCACTTTCAGGTGCAATATCGTCTTTCGACCAGGACTTCGCCGTAAATGCAACTTTTCCGTGCGGCAACGACCATTTTGTCTCCAAATATCTCTTCGACCACGTACGCTATCACGTAACAATAATTAAGCCGAAGCGTGGTATTAATTTGCAATTGTTCAGTAATTCGATTCAGGTAAGACTTTTGATGGTGGTCTCTCCCTCTCTTTCTCTCCCTCCTTATCTGCGATCGCAGATTCTGATACACGCAGATGCTTCGCGAAATTTTAAGAGATTCACTGTGTAGCGAGCTGCGACGTATCGTCGCGTACCATAAAGAAGCATAAATCAGCGTGCAAAAAGTAGAAAGTTATAGCCACCGAGACGTCGAGGCAACGTCTTTGCTTGAACAAGCGGCAGCACCGGGATGGCCTCGAGGGCTGAACGAGGTAGAGGAGCAGAATGGGAGATCCCGAGCCTTGATCGTGATAAGATGCAGCGGCGTCGTCGGTTGACAAAGGGTCGTAGGAACGCCCCCTCAGATCCGACGTGCAACCGCTTGCGGGGGCGTACATATTAAAATTGGACCCCCACCTCTGACCCTCTATCAACCATTCGCCGAACTTGTTTATTACTGGCACGTTCAATCACGTTACCAGAAAATATGGCCCTTTTACTGAAATTCTCGTCTGTTTACACTCGTGTCCTGCATTCTTGTGCACTTACACCTATATCCCTGAAACACTCCACACTCGCAGAATAATTGGCAGCGGGCTCTAGAGCCTGCTAAGTATAATTAAATTTACCTCTCCTGCTTCTAGTATTTTGTATACGTGTGTGGTAATACTTCACCACTACACCTTGTATCCTTATACAAAATACGTATTTACCATACTTTGTATTCTTGAATCACCATCTATTTACTATATTTTACGTCTTTGAATAGATACCTATTTATATATTTTGAATTTCCTGTACAAAATATTTAATTGCTATATTTTGTGTCCTTGTACAAAATACCTACTTACTATAATTTGCATCCTCGTACAAAACGCTCATTTACTATACTTTGTATCCTTGAATAGCAACCTACCTAGTATATTTTGCATCCTTGTACGAAATACTTTCACTGACTTCACTATGAATCCTTGAACAAAAGCATATACTTACTGTTTTGCATTCTTGCACAGTAATTATTGATTACTGTGCAAAGACGCTGAATAGTTACCTTCTTGGAACCTCTTCTGTTTCTACTATGTTATGTTTCTTGGATTGCAACACTCATTAACACACACCCACAAACTTGAGATAAACAATTGACTCTGTTTTCTCAGTAAATATTCTGAATACCTTCATTCATAATTGCATCCTCTCATGCATTAACAATGTATTGAAAAATTGCAGTCTTAGGTTAATTTGTACAAATTGTACCATAATTCCTTGTACTTGTTCACTGACATTACAATAGTTATTCATACTAGCAAAACAGTTGTCTATGCACCGAACTAAAATATTTCTCATAGTATTATGTAAACAAATATTAAGGGAAATTATGTGCAACAATGGCCATTATAATCTCTACAATTTGCATAATTACACCCTGTGTAATTATATTATGTTAAACTCTCGCATTATCTAATTAAACTAACCTATGTTGTATTAATACTTCACAATTATTTCTTCAGTAAAATACTACTATAAACTATAATATTACACCCTACAAAAGTCTTTTCTAGAGAGCACTCTACACTTAAAAAGAAAATAAGAATGGCTGCCGGAGGACTTGCCTCAAGCCCAACACAATGATACGTATGTATTTCGTCGATTAAATAGAAGAAAACATAAAAAATCTTCTCGAGTGTCATTAACAAACACGTATGTACATCACAAAACATGACAATTACCAGTCATTTCAATTGTTCTTTCCGTATCCTATAATTATGATAGCGAGTTATCGCGTGTTCTAACAGTTGTTACATTGTCGAATTACATAGTCACGAATAAATGAAGAAAAATGCAACCTACAAAGTGATTTTCATGCTAAATAGTAAAACTGCATGTTCATGTTTCATTAAGGCCTCTTGAAAACGAAGAAGGGCCCAATTTCTCTGCGAATCTCCTCTTCTTCTCTAGGACCAAAACTTTCCCTGTTCAGCGGTCTTCCTTCATGGCGGCAGATCGCAACTATACCGACTTAAAATTGCATCAAAACTGCGTCCGGTGCTGCCCTCTGCATCCTCATCTTTCAAGCATCGCACCATCACCGGCCAGTGGCCACCGTTCATTTGGTTTTACCGCGTTCGTACGTGGTTGTGTGATTTCAAATCAAATTTGAATAATTTTGGATATACTTCTCAAGAAACCGATGGAAAAATGTTTCCACAAAGCTCCCAAAAAAGGTACTGGATGTTCTGCGATGAAAATGACTTGACAATACTACGTGAGAGAACAAACGCTGAGTTTATTGAAAAACATGGGGCGAACATGACGGTAAGTTGGTCTCATATTTTTGGTAGGCTGCAATTTTTATTTTGCACATTTCATTCAATGTTGCTTACCGTTTTCTATTATCTTCTTCACGTTGGGCTCTTACCTCTTATCGTTGCTATACAATATTGTAGGTTATATGCACTTCCCTACCGATAAAGTCAATCTATCGATACATTCGCATACTGCTATAATATTGTCAAGGTTCTTATTTTTTAAATTCATTTTTTTTTAAACTCCCTGCAATTGATTATGGCACCGGATTGGTTCTTTCCTAAAGTAATGCTAATTGGTTCTTTCATTGTAACATAAAAAATGTATTTACAAGGCAGAGGAAAGGGAAGAACATTTTCTGTCGTCCACAGAGGAACGTACTCTTCTCCGCTTTTATGAATTGCAATTGAGGGATTTCTGCCGTCGGTTCAGTCCACCTATGCCAAGGGCTACTATAGCAACCGCGTTACACTATTTCAAAAGATTCTATCTCAGAAATAGTGTCATGGACTATCATCCAAAAGAAATATTGGTCACATGCGTCTACCTGGCATGTAAAGTAATTATCAACTAATCCCTATGAAAGCTTACACATGTACTCGTGTATCTAAAAGGTATATTTTAGGTAGAGGAATTCAATGTTTCCATATGTCAGTTTGTTGCTAACATTAAGGGCGACAGGGAAAAGGCGTCTGATATTATACTTAATAATGAATTGCTTCTGATGCAACAGTTGAATTATAACTTAACAGTACATAATCCATTCAGACCTGTAGAGGGATTGATGATTGATATCAAGGTACATAGTTGAAGATGTTAAGTTCACATTCGTCTGGTGATTGGGTCGTTCAACTTGCATATTTTTAGACAAGGTACACATCCTTAGAGAATCCAGAAAGGCTCAGGCCATACATAGATGAATTTCTGGAAAGGGTATTTTTGACCGATAGCGTGTTGCTCTATACTCCAAGCCAAGTTGCTTTAGCAGCTACACTGCACGCAGCATCCAGAGCATCTGCAAACCTGGATAATTATGTGACCGACATTTTATTTTCCCAAGAGCACTTGGGTTGTATAATTGAAGCAGTAAGAAGTAAATATAAACTTGGATGTTATAAGTACCTAAAAATAGTACTGGATTAAGTTGCAACATGAAATATGTATTCTAGAAATAAGGTCTATGGCTAAGTGCGTAGAACCTCCATCAAGGGATATAGTAAGGGCTTTGGAAAAAAAATTGGAAAAATGTAGAAATCAAGAAAATAATCCGGACAGTGAAATGTAAGTACAGATCTAGAGTAATTTGTGCTTTAATACAGTGTCCTAAAGGAGATAAGAGACTTTTAGAGGTAATTAAATTCATTTGGTTGTCTTTGGTGCATTTACAGCTATAAGCAAAGAATGCAAGAAATGCTGGATGAAGAGGACCTACAGGACAATGAAAAGTATGCTAAAATAATGCAGGATCAAGCTGCCAATGATGAGAAGATTTTAGGAGTTAGCAAAGTCTTGTCTCCTCCAGCTCAGTAATAAATATACACCTTGTTTCGTACAAGAAAATATTGTAACAAACTTTAATAATCTAATTTTTATACTCAATTTCGATGTACATATTTAATAAATAATTTATTAGTTTGTTTTCTATAGTAGTATACATGAAAGAAATTACGATATTAATATTAATATTAATTGGAGATAAAGATTTGTTTGTCCAGTTTTTCCAGTAAAAACGGAGAGACTGCGGATTAAAAGAATGAATTATATACTGTGTATATTGTGCCTCCATACAATAAATGCGAGTACAAAAAAATTTCATAAATCCCTAACATTACCGACACAAATTCGATTCCTACGAGTTTCGTTTTTCGAGCGTGACCTGTGCGAACAGCGCCACAACTGGCGCGATTTTCGAATCGTTTATCCACATAGCAGAGAGTCTTAAAAATTTTCAATATTTGAAAACGCTACCATAAATTACAATACATTGCGCTACAATCTAAAGTGTTTAGCAGTAACTATCACACGCGATCCCAGTTTTTAGCGATTCAATCGCGCACCATAATCGACGATGGCCTCACACACTTTTTATTTACGAGTCTGGATGTCGGAAATCCAATCTCTGACTCAAATGATACGGTGGGTTATTCGTGGGGATGTTTTGAAAAATTGAAGACTGCTGTCCCATTGACAAATTGCTTGGTAGTGGCTGGACTATTGGTAATGCTGGTGGTAGAGGAACTGTCGCCAAATGTTGAGGAAAAATTGGTGTTCCTGGTTGTGGCTGTCCCGGATAGTTGAAAAACCTGTACAAAATTTCAAGTGATAACTAGAAATGATAGAAGCACGTGGAAAAGAGGATAAATGTTATAGTTACCATAAACGGTCCCCGACAAAAATTGGTCGAGGCGCTGGAATTCCTAAACTGGAGTAATACTGTTGCGCGAGCAACTCCACGTCGTTTGTGTACTTCCTTTTCCACTTTGTGCGTCTGTTTTGGAACCATATCTTAATCTGTGAATGAAACAAATTGTTTGAAGAGCGTCAGAGAATGTCATTGTTGCAGTGAGATGTTCAATGTAAAGTTTTCGCATTGCAAATCTGTTCTATGACAATATAATAAATAATCTATGTGAAGTAATGAAAAAAAAGGGGATGTCTAGAAACTGTTGGTTTAATTGTCCGTTATTCGCAACAATATAATTAACATTAATTACATGATCTAGGACTTCTCCCGCTTCGTGTATACATATAACTAACGTTGTATGAAAGTTGCAAGGGGAAAGCATAATCTAGCGTGCACTGCCACAACTTCGTGTCTAAATTCTACAATACATAAATGAATAATTAAACTCTGCAACTGTTACAATTGGATCAAAACGGCCTGCATTCGACATGCAATGGCTAGTTGTAGTGAATGTAGTGAACATTAATTGGTAAAAGCAAACGAGAATGATTGAGTATGCGAGATAAGAATGAGCTAGAATAAATGTTACAGACAAACGCGACATCAAAAGAAAAAAAAAATACAACGATTAACATATCGTGTACAGAATTCGCTGAATATTAAGTAGCAAAAGATAGTCAGAGTGATACGTGAACAAGATAAGGATCAGATAAGGTAGGTCGCGTATGACATTGATTTTGAATCTTACATTTGGAAATTAAAAATAATTGCTCCGGGTGAGGATCGAACTCACGACCTTAAGATTATGAGACTTACGCGCTGCCTACTGCGCCACCGAAGCAAGTGCAAGGGTGGGTGCTAAAGTATCTCATCAGACGGCTTACGAAATCGGTGCTTTCGTGTTATAAAAGCTTTGCAACAGCCTAATTACTTCTAATCTTTCTATGTGACACTAAAAACTGCAAGAAATCTGTGGAGTGATTTAGATTCGAGTGTTCCGTGTGAAAGTGTACCGAGTCAAAAAAGTGAACACGTGACGGGGCGCGGGAAAAAATGATCTTCGAATTTTCGGAGGGCAGACCGGATCCGTGGTAATATATCCTAATTAAAAAATCGACGCCTCTTCGGTCCGACGCCTCGCAGCATCCGTCGTCCGGGACGTTTGGTTCTTGTGGCATGCTGGAAGATCGGAGAAACACCAAGAAGAAGGGGACTCCCGGAGCTGGCTCGTTAACTACAAGAAATATTGTGACAGTTATGTCTGCGGGACGACACGTCTCCTTCTTCCCTCTGATCCGTCGTCTGATCGTCCTCCCTTTCGCCGTGATCGCGAAGATAATTATCTGCCTCGTTCGCGGTGCCGCGCGATATTTCTACGGTTCTGGCAATTATTGCGACTCGCAACACTACCAGCCAGCCGATCGCGACCACGCTCAACGGGAAAATATCCCAGTCCGTTATCGTAAATTAATTAGTTTAGAGCCTGGACTACCCCCGGAGCCAGCCCGCTACAAAGTGAACGGAGAAACTTATGTAACTGGCTCAATCTACCTGACAACTTTGTGTAGTTAACACAAGGATTACTTAAACCTACCCACTGAACCTGCCATGTCCTCGGCTCGGTGTAATATTAGAAACCGCCGAGAGACGCTCAAAACTGGGAAAACCTGAACCGCGCTCATGCATCTGCCTATTATACTTTGCTGATCGTGAACAGAACCTTTTACTCCTGATCAGTGTATCTCGGTCAATGATTAGCTTGCAAAAAGATTTAATTGTAACTTATACCGCAACACGAAAATGTTGGGATTAAGTCGACTGATCCTATGGAAATAGCCCACAGCGCGCCGACATCGGCAAACACGACCGCGTTTCCAAGCAGAACGCGATCCTCGCAAGCGAAGATTAATTAAACATTTCCACGAAAGGAAGACGCGAACGTTTTGCTCTCTTATCTCGGGGCAGTGCGCGAGAAGAAAGGGCGTAGAAGTGCTAATTGGTCTTAAAGGGCGATCTTTACCCATGGCGCCACGACCCGGCGCCTGCACATATGGTGGCCTTCGTTCTCATAACTCAGGGGTCGGTTGATTCGACGGAACTTGGGTCTGGGGACAGGGAACTTAAACTATTTCAGGTGGCGAGGTCTGCGGAAGTCGCAGCGAGCGGACGTTATCGCGATTTATTGTACACAGAGCGTCTTGTTCGACTTCCGCTTTTAATCATAGGGAGATCTCGCCTAGGCGATTCCCTCTATTAAGACGCGCACAGGATGTCGAGTGAATCATGGCACGTTTGATTAACTTGTATCGCGCACGACACCCATGCGCGACAACGGCTATTTTTCTCCGGGGAGTGACAGCGTAGTACACGTCGGCTTTCAACGGCGTGTTCGCACCGATGAATAACGATCGCGCGAATTACGCAATGTATACCTGAGTTTCGGTGAGTTTCAAGCTCTTGCTGAGCTGCAGCCTCTTCGCCACGCTTAGGTATTTGTTCCTCTCGAATTCCGCCTCCAACGACTTAATCTGCGCGGCCGTGAACGCCGTGCGGGGCCTCTTCTTCCTTTCGTCATCGCTAATCGCGCCGCCACTTTTTTCCTGACCCTCTCTATCCGCACCTGTCGTGGAGTTGGCACCGCTGCTGCTGGTACATGCTTCTGCAATGCGCAAAAGATGAGTCTTTAGACGCGTCGTAGTATTAAAGAACGCCCCTTTATCGTGCGATTATCTCAAGGATTCGTAGCAATAATGACTGCAATGGATGTAGATTAACTAGACATACCCTTGCAATGGTCGTCTGAAAAAATTCTTCTAAGGCACTTGGGCAGCTCTCGAGTAAAATAATAATTGCGATTTTATGGCGGCCATGATTTTATGTAGACCTAATATGGTTGATGAATTCAACTGAGAAAATAAAAATTTCGATAGAAAGTTCGTAATTCTAATTGTAAATGGCCCAAAGATGGATTAACCGTGTTGCAGGAGGATTGATTGTGTTTCAGATGAGTGGAAACATTTTCCCGATCCGTCAAAAGGCTAAATCGACGGAGAGCATTAAAACCGGGCAAGATGCGCGGCTTTACGACGCGGATGGCATCGCTGTGTCGCAAGTATCTTCCCTTTTTTTGGTCCCCGAAGTAGCAGACATATATCCAGCGGCGCGGTGCCACGGTTTTTCGTCAGATGACGAATGGGCAGATAATTAGAAGATGATCCCCGCTGCTTAGAGCGCGGTCCTGTTACCAGTCGACTAAAAGAGACCCCGAAGACATTCCTCACGTGCGAGGCGCGACGTCTTGTACGACCGGCTTGTACATCCCGGGATAAATATAAATATAAACAACTTCGACGGGCAAAAAGTCCCGAGATTGATGAGGAGGAAAATTTCGTGGGGGTAATTGGGCCTCGCACGACTCTAAAGGAGTCGCTGTTGTCGCCGGCATCCCGCTCGATCTCGTTTAAAAGCAATTAAAACGAGTACAGCCCCCCGCCCCTAGGCAAGGTGTATGAAACACCGCTCACGATTAATGGCTACCTTTCTTTTGTCAACGCCGTGGTACAGCTCCATTTATTCCCTATCGAAAACGATTGCAATGTTATGGGACATTACAAGCTCTGATTTAATCCGATGCGATCACTCTTGTAATTGAAGTTAGGAAGATGTTGCTGTGTTTTCGAACCATAACCGATCCGTGCAGTCTGAAACTGTCTATTTGAATATAAGATCAAAGCCTTGTACTTTAAAAATTTTAGCCTAAACTAGGATAACTAACTAGTGGATGAAGAAGATGTGGATGGACGCGTTCTCGATTTACGAAAATCATCACTCAACTGGTCAATCAGTGCTTTGACAAACTTGTGGTGCCTCATTGGCGTTTGAATATTTGTTTCTTTTGAGATGCGGTAAATAATGTAGGAATTAATGATACACATTTCCAACCCCCCAAAAAATAACTTCCTCCACCATTTCAGCGACTTACGGAGAAAACAATACGCCGAAGCGTCACTTTTCCGATTTTCTCACTCGTTAGATCTATCTATACCGCTCGACGCTTCAAACCAGACTGAGCTCGGCTTTGAAAATCTTTTCCTCCAGTTTTAGACTTGTTTATTTATATTTATAAATCTCACTATACAGTGCGAGGTATGCTCGCATAGCGACCTTTCTTCCACAAAATTTCCTTATCCGCTCTTTTCAAGTGGCGCCGAGAAGTGCTCGGACCGTCGTGGGCACACTTCTCACGTTCTCTTCTGACACAAAACCCGCTGACATTTTTTTTTATATATCTTAGTAATTTTACTATATTTTGATTTGATTTCTTGTGCCATTTCAAGAGAAAACTTCAGAAAAATATGCATGTCTCAAAAAGTTGCGCTGAAATAACTTAATTCCCCGTAATCACTAATAAACTTTAATGTCCCATGAGAGGGGACATCCGAATGATATGCTAGGATTACGTTGTCCCATGAGAGGGGACAGCGCAGTGTAAAGGTCTAAGAATGTCTAAAACACTCTTGAAAATACCTATGTGAAGCTTTGTTCGCAGCTTTGTTTGTGTCAGTAACGTTCGAACATGAGGACATGTGTATACGTCATCAGTGTTAAAAAATATTGTTCCAAATGTGTCTAATATAAATTTATGGGCATCTAATAGTGTCTATGTGGGAACAGTGTTGTGAGAATGTTGTGTTTTAGGAAGACGGTTGAAATACGGTGCACAGTGTTATGAAGAAGGTGGAGTGAACAACTTATTAGCTGCAGAAATTGATTAAAACACCTCAAACAGTAACAAAATGCACTATGGTGATTTTGTTGCATAAAACAACTACTTTTGGAGGAAGGATCTCGTCAATTAGAAGATGGAACAGCTGTACAGAAAATTATGGAGATTATAAAATCGAATGGAATCGAACCTGCCTATTCAGATTATTTCAATCAAACCCAAAGACGATTGGTTATTTTAGCACCGATAGTTCGTTGCCTAAAGCTTCCTTGTTCCCGGGTAGAATGGATCTCGGCGAGCGACCCTCGCAGTTGGAAGGGCAATAAATATCCCGATAAAAGTATTTGCGGCTCGGTTACAGGGGCCGCGGAGTGTCGTTTACCGGCTACTAATTGTCAGATGGCGACGTAATTGTCGCGTTTCTCGCGCGTTTTTCGTGACTTCCCTTCGGCTCGTACAACCGAGTCGTCGGCTAAAACCGTACCGCCTCTAATTCACTGGGCGTGCACGCTTGTGTACGTGGAAAGTCAGGAAAGATTCCAACTCGGAAGCCTAAATATCAGTACATGCGGATAATAATATCAAATTGTTCTACAAATTGCCACTGTCCACGTTTCGCCGGCAGTAAACCGATCACGGACCATATAAATCACAGAAGCGAGTTATGGATGAAAAATCTATTCTGAATAGACCTCCATTTCAGCAGTTAACCGTGATCGACGAGTATACTCGTCAATCCGAAACTCTATTGCGGTGCAGTCAACGTTAACGAATTGTTAAATTCTTATCGAATAAAAAAGTAATTCTTTCTCGTTTAGCTTTACAAGGGGCTTGGCTTTTATAATAGCCGCATTTGGAATGCGTTCGACGTGTATATTCGTCATTGCTTGATTCTAATTCCGCGGCGTGAGGGATTTCTCAAATTCAATTCCACAGTTAACTGGTTAAGGGGGTTTTGAATTTTTTCAGATAAGCTATGGGACCCTTTGCACTTGGACATTGCACACATATTTATTAAAATAAAAATAATCAAAACTACATAAATTATATATGTTTTTATAGAGTATGCTTCCAAATACATGGGTCCACGGTTGGCATGATTTCGGTCTTCGTGCTGAATGTAGTTATGGTTCGAACCAAAATAAATTAAAAATCTTGATTATTTACAAAATGGCGGCAATTTGAAGTCAACTTGCCGAGTTTTTAAATACTTTACTGTGGATTCTCTCGGAATTTCAATTTGATTGGCCGACTAGAACTTCAGATGTCCTGGCAAACCGTTTCGAGAAAGTGGTTTCTATGGATGCAAATTGCGGATGAGAAATCTTCTCCCATCGATCCCATTGGAACTTCGTGGAACTCGGATCGACGTCCATTTAAGGACTACAAGACTCTGTAAACGAGAAGGGAAAAAGAAACGTTGAGGATCCACGACGCATTCTTTACCGGAAGCGGCCGGAAGAGGAAAATATTTTCGGAGGGCGACCGTTCTTCTCTCGCGGCTCATTTGTCGTCGACTTTCTGACTCGGTTGCATTGACGAACGAGCTCCGCGAAGAAGGAAGAAAGGGTTAGGCGAAACGCGGAGCAAAAAGAGGATTCGAAAGCGCGTCGGGACGGGGCACCGTGGAGCAAAGCCGAAATAGAACACCACGCCCTCTAGTTTACCTAATTGCCGCGAGCCACGGTGAACTTGTCTCCTAATTATTCGGTGATGAATGGCGCGAGCACGAGTAGAAATGCGCGATAAAGCGTGGCTAATTTTCATTCGTTCGCCGGTGCACGGGCTCTCACGCTGGCCAGCCAACCGGCGGGATAATTCATTCGTGCGCGAGCCGCCTCGATTGGTCAAACGGTGCCCGAGCTGAAATAAATGGCCGGGGCTTTTGTTATCACCTAGGGTACCGATTCCCAGGAATCGACGATCGAGAGGAGCCTTCAACGGAACAGCCCCGCGAAGCGGATTTCAATCTTGACACATTATCTACCGACGATTATCTTTTTATTTCAAGCCTTAGGCTTACATCTGCTTTACATTGTCTTGTTACGTTACATTACTTATCCTAAATTTTTTACATTATGACATAATGTGTAATATTATGAGTTTTTGTACATTCGTTGATTAAGCTCTCAATTTGAAGAGGAAGTTGAGCTCTACCGGCGATTATTCCATAATTTTTGGAAGTCTTATGACCCATGGCTGAGGATTTTTTTTTCAATCGTAAACCAACAACTCACCCTCAGCAACGCAATCCAATCATTTCGTTTGGGAATATTGTGTAAAAGAATATTTTCGAGCTTCCATTTGATACAACACAATTATTGAAAAGTCTATCAATAGGCTTCCAGTAGATAAAGTGTTAACACATTGTTGATCGGTCACGAGTTAATTCGTGTTTTCATGCCCAAACGTTATGTAAATAATACGTCCGGAGTTTCATTTCAATGCATTATGCATAAATGAAGATTATCGAAATTTATTTAGATTGTTTTACTTCCACATTCACTTACGATATAATGGCTGGTGACATGAGATATCTTCTGCGTAAAATTGCCGGTCAACAATATGTTAACACATTGTTTCTAATCCAAGAATGTGCGGGAACTGAGATAAGTTTCGTTTCACAATACACTGAAGAAGAAACGTTGCAGAAGTTTTAGCGACGCGAATGGATGTGCGAATTTGTGTTTGAAATTTGATCAACGCTATCACGCGGGGAACATACGGCTCAAACATGTATAAGGAAGACGAACCCGTTAATAAACGACCGGGAATTTGGTTATCATTTATCAGCTAGGGTACCGGTTCCCCGGAATCGACGATTCGGAGAAGTCTTCGACGAGGCAAGGAAAGTTGATTTCGATCTGCACAGGATTTTAAAGAAAGGATTTTAAAGAAACGTTAAAGAAGCGACGCGGATGGATGTGCGAATTCGTATTAGACACGATCAACGCGATCATGCAAGCAACACACGGCCCATTAGATATAAGAAAGACGAACCCGTTCGAAAGGGGAGCAACTTTCGGACGATTTTACTCGTCCGCGAGGCTGCTCTCACGAAGATTTACGCTTCGCGTTGACGGCTTTGTAGTTGGACGCGACGTCCCACATATCTCAGACTCAGCCCGGGCACGCAGCGCAAACGAGAATTGTCCTTTCCTTAGATCTCGGATTTATCGCGGCGACCATTATGCTGTGTAAATCACGCGTACCGTGGGTCCTTGGTAGAAATTAGTCGTCGAGAATCTTAAATCCTTCCGGCGAAACGGGATTAAGTTGCCTATGGTCGTCAATACTAACTCATAAGTCGCAAAACGCTCTTGCGTTTACAAATCGGAGACTTTGGGACACTTTGTTCCTAATTTAATAACTGCACAAGCGTAGTTTATCGTCCGTCTATGTTACAAAATAGAAGAGTAAAACCATTTATCTAAAAGTAGACTATTTATTTAAGAGTACACTATTTATTTAAATAAAACTTCTTGTGTAACTACAGTCTTAAATTCTTCTAATGTCCACACTTGAACGTTTAGCAATTCATTAAGAATTGTTTCGAATGATAGTATAGCAATTTTTGGTGATACCTCAAATGGAATAGTCGAGTGCGAAGGGTGAATAATACAAGAAAAGACAAAGTTTATCATAGCAATGATTTTCGTAACATTTTCACAGCTCGTAGACTGTAATCAAATTTAGTTTGCTTAATCAATTTTAGCAAAAATTGATTTTCAAGTTCGTCGAAAAAATTGTGTCGGTATTACGTGACTAACGTGGAACTCGAAGTGTTAACAAAAAAGTACAGAAATAAGAGTAAAGGTTGACTGGCTGACTAGCTCCCGTGCAGTATGGGGTTAAATCAGGACGAAAGGATTGTTTGCCAGTAAAGATCAGCGATCGAAGACTAAGATCGACTGCGTCGAAGTGCAAGATGTCACCGAATGGGCACGGTCGAGGTTGTCTTTTTTCATTCTGTGCAAGGTACTGAGGGAACGCACATTTTGCTGCATTTCCACGGCAGAATTAGCAGGAGACAGATAAATAGTGGACGAGAAGCAGGAACACTGAGTGGGCGTGGACCCTGCAGGAAGTAATGGATCAAACTCACGGGCAAACGGTCCTCCGCGCAAACTTACGAATTCGTTACCACACGAGGGAGCCGGGTGGATTCTGTAACAATTACTCCCTTTCACGCTAGTAACAATATCCGAATTAAGTGGGAACAATTACTCTTTATTACACACTATGTAACCACGGGTTTCGCGGACTCAAAGTGATCTCGAGCTCCCTGTTGGCGCATTCGTCTCGAGATAAGCATCGTTTCCGGTCCTGCGATGCGTTATAATCATGCTTTTAAATACTAATAAATTTTCGCGATTGTCGGTCTTGATTGTTCGTTCGCTTAAAACGCGATGAAAGGATCTGTTAAGGGTTCAAAAGGCGGAGCACGCGTTTCGACGGCGCTGGATTGAGATACTTTCATTAATTAAACGATTTTTCAAAATGTAAATATAAAAGCAGTACGTACGCTTTGACGCTTAATGGCTGTGTTTGTTTTGTTTCTTTTTTTCTTTTTTTAGAAATAAATTCAATATTTGTTTTAATGGAGCCGAAAAGTGTCCCGGGCCTTCATCCTCGAGTTTCCAGGCAATGTACCACCTACCTTTGTTAGCGAAATGATTTGATAAAACAAACACAGGTGTCGAACACTTGTATAATTCAAGTCCTGGCAACACATGACTCGCAAACTTTTGCGTGTCATCGTCTTCTTGATCATAATAAACGTAACATTGAACGCTTTCGCTTCAATGTATTGAATCTTTTACGGATAAAGAGATTTCCTTTTGCTGGAAAATTTCATTTCCACTTACCGGAGCATATTTCGGGCTCAGGAGACGTGGAACAGACCATATCGGAATCATCGAATTCGATGTCTTCGACCATAATCATGGACGAATCCGGCGCCACCAGCTTCCGACCATCCGAATCGTTCGCTACTTGAAACAATCAACGTAACTTTAAACTAATTTCTATTTGATCATTAAAAATACATACACACACACACACACTCTCTCTCTCTCTCTCTCTCTCTCTCTCTCTCTCTAATCTACTTACACTCATGACCATGCAAATACACTTCGGTCGGCATGGGTACACGCCTTTCATCTTCCGTGGTCTTCTTGGCTGGCGCTAAAAGGCTTTCGATACTGAACGAGCATACTTTCGGGCTTTCCGCTAACACTGTCGACTCCCTGACGGATTCTGAAGCTTTTACACGTTCCTCCGACATCCTAGATGATCCTTCTCTATCATATATCATTCACCGATCTTCTAATCGCTGTACTCGAAAAGTTCTTCGTGATGGAAGCAATCGCAATCATTTGAAACGTTCCATCGACATTCTCATGATAGTTCCCTCGAATTTTTACACACTACACAGTTCGTATACTACGATCATCACTATGGGAGCCACAAGCACACGAACAAAGAGTTTATCTTACGAAGGAAACAAAAAAAAAACAGTGACACGTCCAATTGCCGTCATCGGAAGCCTAACGATCTCCGATTGGATCGATTCGCGCCATTCATAGACACCCTGCGGACCGTTCGCGGGATTAGAGTCGAAACCAGCAACTGTTTGTCGGGGTTGCTCGCGATGTCCAACAATATTTTTTTTTGGCAGCCAAGTCAAATTCTTCGTACCTCGAGGCGGTGTCGAAAAGCCACGTGCTCCCGACGTCATCCGCGGCCCGGCCAATCGGCGACCGTCCGGGGCGGTTCTTGGCAAGCACGTGCGTTTCTGGAAGGAGCCCCTAATGATCTCGTACAGCGCGACGGTAGCAGTCACTAAACGGTGGTAATGAGGTATCCATAAATTTCTGTCACCGCCATGAAACGCTATTTAATAATTGTCTCGACAGAAGGCGGGCGCGAATTCGAAATCAATTTTCAATCTGTTGCACGTAAGACGCATAAAACTCGTCGGCTTCCGGGGCTTCCTGACACTCGGAATCTCGTCGAACGATCAGCCAATCACGTCTAACACTTTCGATAATCGCCTGATCTTTTTAACCGTATAGATATGCGAACGAATACGCACAAGATTATGTTGCAAGGGATTCACGGATATTTCGGACATTCGTCTAGAACAAGACGAGCAAGATGAAAAACTGAATAGCCAGGATGTATTATTAGATCTTAGCCAACGGTTCGCGTCGTTTGGATTCCTATGGATTCATATAAAACGGCGAAGCGCGACATGTTTGTCAGGTCGAACGCGCCTCGGCCCGGCAATCAGCCGTAAGTTTAATGAGATTATTAGGCGCACAATCGCCTGTATTAACGCGACGATGATGTAGATGACAGAGTGATACAAGAACTGTCGACAGATGTGGAACTTGGCTGCGATTATGCGAACCAGCGGGAATACACTGCAGAAATTTGTATCAAACAAACGGCGGCCAAGTCGCGATTCTTCCGTATAAATCAGGCCCGGGTAACGTTCGCCCGGTGACAATTCCTCGCCGGACAGGATCTAATTAAAATTGATTTACGCGCGTCTCGGTTGATTCATGGGAATCCCTCTGTTTTTAACCGAATCGTAAATATGAGCTGTCGAAGGAACCGTTATGAAACGACGACGGGAACTCTCGATCCTGCACAGTTCGGTGCAACCTGCAACGAATAGAGTTGTCGAAAGGACTCGAGGTAGGTGTGTCCCTGGGATCACGTTACCCGGACGACACTCCTATCGCAGGTTCTGCGATATGTTATGTTGCCAGAAAGCCGAGACCCTTGGTGGAACAAGTCGGCCAAAATGTTTGTCAATTTCACGCTTAATTGGTGCAGCGATCGACAGGTCTCTCTTTCCCTGTAAATTATCGGTTCCTCTGGACGTGTCAACCGCAAAACAAGCCGATTCAGACGCATTTCCCCTTGGCGGTGGTTCCCCCTCGCCTTGAACATATTTTTGGAGTCGCGTTTCGTCAGACGAAAAATCTCGAACCGCGATTCGGTGTTCGCACCGTTGTAATAATCCGTCCCGTGTCATCTTACTTCGGTAGCATGACTACGGGCCGGAAGATCTAATTTAACATGTACTTACCAACTCGAGATTCGTGTTGCCAGTCTATATGGATGCTCAAAAGTGACAGAGTTTCGATAAGTATTTTTACACACGTTGGTTTTGATCCCTACAATGAATAACTGCAAATTTCGAAATTGTGAATTTCAGTAGCTTGATGTTAGACAGAACTGAACCGTGCGCAAATAATACTCGATTTGTAGGAATCAAGATTCTATAACAGATTTAATTATGTGTATCTACATCGACCACTTAAGCCTGTCACATCAGAAAATTTTTTTGCGAGGCAGGAAATCTTGCCGATAAAAAGCACTGAATCAGTGTTCGATCTTACTGTATTACTTATAGGTCCTTAAAATGATTGAAAATCGAGATAAATGTGTATGTAGTTCCTGTTTCTTGCAATTAGTACAGAAAATTTTTTATTTTCCATAAAAATCCGCAGTCTGCTTATTAGATAGATTTGTTTATTCAGACGTGTTCCGTGAAGAAAGACGTGCAATCTTGATAAATGTTGTTTTGTTACCTTTAAAAAACAGTACAAATTCGCTCTTAGTGCACGATCATTCTAGTGTTAACATCAGTTCTAAGGAGTTCATTTTTCAGAATAGGTACTTGTAAAGAGTTAGAATTGATTTCACTAGAGTTTGTTTAAAGTGTTGTTTTTCTTTTCCGATGTACTCGTTATTTGTAGTTCACTTTCTTTCATTTCTACAAGGTGACGAAACAGAAACGACAAAATGTACAGGGTTTGTCTTTTGTATATTTTTATTTATATATTAACAGAATAAAGGCCCTCTAATTAGTGCATCTTGCCTTTGATCATACAATAAAACGTAATATAGTTGCTATGTTTAACGCGTATTCGTGTTACCATACGAAAACGCGTAGTTGCGTTATTTGTTAGATGAGAATAATAACATGATTTTCTCAAAGAGAATCTCAAAACATAAATTAGAAAATCCTCAAATATTGTGACACTCACACTATCGTTATAAGGATATATGCTCGATAATTCTCGTGATGCAATCCACCAATCGCAAGGCGGCTGGATGGCTGTGTCTGGTCTGTGTATCGCTTGCGATTAAGAATAAATAATCTAATAGAACCGTCTTAACGGGAGTGGAGCACCAAATGTCAAGAAAATTTCACGCGTAAATAATATAATATCTTTTTGGTTTTACCGTGATCATATGGTAGAAATAATCGATTTATGGTGCAAAGAATCGGGGGAAAAAATGTAAAAGATTAACAAAATAAAATAAAATGTTTTTTTTAATTAATCCTGTTAGACATTCTAGTCAATGAGCCAACTGAACCCACTGGGATCTCGGAGCGCTCGATGATAGAAGCTACATTTGTTGCGTCGAATTACCATTCCATGTGTTATTCTCATCATTATCATCCCCACCTGAATGAAGTCTATGTATATTCCCCTCCGTTTTGATGGTTGTCCCCCCTTGATCACCCAAATATCTTCTGACCAAACTAAATACCACAAATAACATTGTAATGAGTCGTGCGTTCGACTGTTAAAGAAAATCCTTCGTAAATGTGAAGACCTACCCGGACGAGTTGGCAACGTTTTGAAGATTCGGTATTATAGTTCCATCGGAACTATTCGCCGAGTCGTTGTTCTCGGAATTGCGTGGTCTCGGCGTATTTGGTCGATTACCGCCCGAGAAATAACCCATCAGATAATTATAAATACCCAGAATAGGTGCGATAAAGGACCACATGATTCGTGACAAAAATCCAACGTCCTGGGACGATGACACGGTCGCTGAGACATCGGACTAAAACAACAAAACGAAATGAATAATATTCAAAGGAGGGTCAAAATCAAAATATTTCATTGAAATGTTACAATTACATTTTTCATCGGCAGGATCAAAATAACAGCTGTGGGGACCAATTCCAGTTCTAAAAGCGTTTTATCGTCTTCATCAGCGGTTAGTTCTCTTCTGGGGAACGAGATCGACATCGCGAACTGATGGAAAGGCAAGTCAATGTTCTGGACAATATAGTTACGTAAATCACGCAAAGAATTCGATGATTCGAATTGGCCCATATGAGGATTACCGGATGGCAGTCTGAACTGAATTCGAGTCACAGTTGCATTGCTTGCAACCGACGCGATTGGTTTTGACGGTTCTTGGTCCGGTTGTTTCTGCACCTGTTGCTGGATTTAACAAACATGTATCTTCTCTAAAGACTGAAATGCGAATTTAGTATTTCGTAAGAAAAAGAAGAAAACGGGTGAACCAACCTGCATGTCTCGTTCTTTTTGTTTTCTTTCTAATTTGTCCTGAGCGATTTGTTGTCTAACTTTTTCCCTGGCCGCCGCATCCACCGCTTTCTCTCTTAACCTTTCTTCGCGAGCCTGTTTCATTTCTAGGTCCTTGCGACGCTCTAATTCCCGCAGTTTTTCCTTTCTTTCTTCGTCCTTGATTAGGTTTTTGTGTTGCAGTTCCATCACCCGTTGTACTTTCTTTGTAGTATCCTAAAAATATGGGATATTTTAATGATTTTTTCATAATATATACCTCTATATATACTATATATACTATATATACCTCTCCTGTTGTCTTTTTGGTACATGTTTCCTGTGAATCGCTGCTTACTGATGGAACATTGCTTGGTTTGTCAACAGGAGATGGTTCTACCTTTGCATTTGGTTCTACCTTTGCACTTGGTTCTACCTTTGCATTTGGTTCTACCTTTGCATTTTCTGTCGGTACAGTACTATTCTCATTTTCTTTTGTTGTTGTTACTTCTACAGCGGGGTTCGCTACTACTGTTGATTGTTTCAAGGACACGTCCGCATTTGAATTTATTGTGCTATCACTTTCAAGATTTGTAATAGGTTTAGAACTTGTACTAGGGTTACTAATAATGCTGCCACTAGCAGTGGCTTGTCTCTCTGCATCTATCAAGTTAGACGACAAAGAAGTTTTATTTTTCCCTGATTTTGTTAAAATTGAATCAATCTTTGTTAGTAAATCATTGGCTGTTGTTGTGCCAGCAACAATCTCCAATGGTGCCCCATTTGTGCCAATAAAGAATATAGATGGTACAGGTACCAAGTGATCTTAAAAAAATTATTCAGGAAAATCATTTAGCGATGAATTTTGTTGATTATATGGAATAATTACAAACAAAGGATACAAATCTGAGCAAAAAGCCTGTAGGTTTCGGATCCGCTCTCCAAACGAATCGCTACAAAGTCGTCCTGCTCTAATTTAGTAGAAACTTCTGTGGCATTGATTGCTGCAGCAACTTCTACTGATGTGTCATCCTTGCCTAAAACACAAGTATGTTGCAATATGGCTTGTGAAAGGAAAAAATGTCGAGATTTGATGCAATATGAAACGCGATTGCATAAAGATTACTTCGATCCACGCCAAAGTTGGTTCTTATTAGAAACATGATTTACCAGGCTGAATAATAACCTAACCTAACATTATAAATACACACCTTCCACAAAAACGACGAAAATCGCTTTCCTGGATTTCGATGTTGCCACAGCCTCGTTGATGCTACCTTCGAACCACTTCATTTTTTCGTCGAAAAAGTTATGAATATTTATATTCTGTTCTAATATCAATTGATAATGACGTAATGAAAAAGAAGTTTAATCACTAGAAATTTTCTGTGGAACTTGACGTTTCAAAATCTGCTCAAGGTTTGGATAGGTAACATTTGGACTGTATCGATGAAACGGGTCAAGGAACTTAACAGTACAGTTTATTTTCATTTTCAGTTCGTTCAGTGTATAAAAAAAGTGTGTGCCGTGGACGTTATCGCACACGCTTCTACCTAAAAACAGGAGTTTAATTAATACAAAAGGCAGATCAGAATTATGCGTATATATCGCATATTTATTTGAAACCAATTGCTTTAAGTTTCGTTATTAAATCGTTGGAGTTCCAGCACATTATAAATCTGCCTTTAAGTTCTAAGGCCAAACAAGGATCAACGGAAATGAACCATTTCAGCGAGGTTAGTGTGTAAATAAGTACTGCGAGTGAGGAGTGAAAGTTGGTTAAAATTCGGCGTGAATTAATTGTTGCCCGTTGCCGAATGATAGCCTGGCCAAAAAATGGCACAGTTAGTACAAAAAGGTAAGTGTTCTTTATACAATTAATCATTTATTATAGTCAAATTGCATTCGTAAGACAAGATCGGTGCATCAAGCCGTTCTGTTGGCCACACTGTTTGTATCGCCATGTTCATAGTTTTCCCTTGGACTGACCAACAGGAACGAACCATTTTAGTGAGGTTAGTGTACGAACGAAAAGTACGAAGTACGAATTCAAATTGCACAGGGTGAATTAATTGTTGCTTATCGCCAAAAAGTAGTGTTGATATACGATGGCACAGTTAGTACAGAAAGGTAAGCATCGTTTACGTAATATATTAAATATTAAAATTCAATTTCAAAGGAGAGACGGAGAACAGTATTCTGTTGGTCAGCCTGTCTGTGTTCCTTGTTCCCGCTGTCCTGACGTAAGGAACAGTGGAACCAAATGTGGTAATGGCGAGTGCGTCTGTTCCGCATATTTGATGTTGTGATAAAGTTGGGCGTACGCGTCCGTCTTATCAGTTGTGACAAAGTATATTGCTTCGATTATGTTCACTTGATTTTCTCTGGCGCGCTTAGTTTCTAAGCGACGATAGTCGACGCTAACGAGATTACAGTATCCAGTGCACCATGTCGGTGATTCATTATCGGAATATGGAAGAACGGGACTGATAATAGAAAATAATCGTATTATACGAAAAAAAATTCCTGTGTTCGTATGCTCTGCAGTACCTGCGTTCTATTTTGCAGTAAGTTGCCCCTAGCTACATCGAAAACATTTCCGTAACCTGTTATTAATCAATACTAGTAGGTAAACGGGTGACGCGATAATATGAAATCGGAGCGAGCATGAAGGTAACTGTGTGCTTCGACAACGTTAGAGTGGTGGTTCCTTGCGGGGATGGAACCCTACTGGTCAAAGACTTGATGCACGAGGCTATTCTGAGGTATAAAAAGGCCACGGGGAAAAGTGATAATGGATTAACAATCAACAGCCTGTCCTCCCTAACAGGAGGTGGCCTGCTGGATCCAGACGATAGGTTATGTGATGTAGCCGATGACAGAGAGCAAATCGTTGCTCACTTCGTGAGTACAGACACAACGCATGCTGGCGGTGATGGGGCAAGTTCTGTCGGAACCAATAGCCCAGATTTCTTCCACCTGGATGGCCAAGAATTAGCTTATGCAATAGACACACATTCCTCTATACCTAGCAGTAGTATTAAAAGAGAGAGCACTAAAAGATTGTCGATGCATGCACTGTCGACTAGAGAACCTTGTTTAGCCACGTATTCTGCTCAATCCCTCCCTAGAGAGTCTCGGCGCAGAGAACCACTGGGACAAGATGCCAAAGCGTTGTTCGACTATGCGAATGCCAACATAGATCTTGCTGATCAAAGCGAGATCCGAGAGATTGTGATAAAAAATGAGGCAGGTCCGCTGGGACTTCACGTGGTGCCATGTTACGACCTTTTGGGCAACGATCAGGGGCTCCGGGTGGAAGGTATCGAGCCGAATGGCAGAATTGCTAGAGATGGACAGATCGATTTGCACGACAAAATCATAAAAATAAACGGCCACAATTTATTGCATATACCGTTCTCCAAAGTACAAGAAATTTTCCGTACTTGCATGACCGAGCCCTGCCTTAAAATATCGGTGGTGAAGCACAAACAGCCACGCAGCCACGAGAAACCGTTGCACAAGGGTCATGGCAATACGAGCGGAGGCTCAGAGAAAACGGAAACGGACGAGAACGTCAAAAAAATTCAGTGCAGCAACTATAATCTGTTGCAGACAGCGAATACGCGAAAGATCGGGCGCATGATCGAGATAGAATTAACGAAAGGCAGCAACGGGCTGGGGTTCAGCGTGACGACGCGCGATAATCCTGCAGGGGGCCATTGTCCTATATACATTAAAAATATCCTACCAAAAGGTGCTGCGGTTGAAGACGGCAGGTTGAGGCCCGGCGACAGGCTGCTGGAAGTAAACAAAAAGGAAATGACAGGGAAAAGCCAGGCGGAAGTGGTTTCGGTCCTTAGAAGCATTTCACCAGGTGGTAAGGTGAGAATGGTGGTCTCTCGGCAGGAAGAAATTTCCTCCAACGCTCCCGAAACTCATTCGACCACGACATCCACCAGCCAAACATCCGAGACCACCACGGACAATTCGAAATATTGGAACACTTTGAACATATCGCCAATAAAAAAGAACACGGAGGTGCATGACAGCAAAGTCAGCAGCCGCAGTTACGATAAGTGCACGTTCAAGCCCGCGAAATCCTCGGAAGACGTCGTATTATCGCCCCGCAAGAATCGCATGATTCTGACCTTGGACATCCCAGTGCACGATTCGGAGAAAGCCGGCCTGGGCGTGAGCGTGAAAGGGAAAACAACCAACACGGACGAGAACACCAACATGGATCTAGGAATCTTCATAAAAAGCGTGCTCCATGGGGGTGCAGCCTCCCGAGACGGTCGATTAAGGACGAACGACCAGTTGCTCAACGTGAATGGTGTGTCCTTATTGGGCTTATCGAATTCTGACGCGATGGAGACCCTTCGAAGGGCGATGCTCAATACGAATAGTTCCGTAACAGGTGTAATCACTCTGACCATAGCGAGGAGGATATCCTCCTACGACGCGAATGAGAAAAATCTTCCGGAAAACCTGTCTTATCATTGTAAATTAGAATCCGCGAACAGTGTATACATATCGGACAACGCGAAGGCGAACGAGGGTAGGGTGAAGGAGAAGAACAATCTGAACTCGCAGTCGGACATTTTGGACAATGGGGGGCTGTTGTCCTGCGTGACCGCGTCCCCGTGGAACCCAGTCATAGACAGACTAACAGAACAGTATAATAAGAACAGTCTGAGGAACGAGAGCTACTGCATAGCGACGAATAAGACGTGGATAGAACCAATCAGCAACGTGAAGAAGATCACTGTGGGAGGGCGAGAGGACCGCGCGGAACCAGTATTGTTGGAGGACTCCAACGACGCCCAGTGCAATGATCCGAAGAGGAACGCCGACGATAAGGACAGCCAATACTCCGGGGACCCTACTTACGATAGCCAGTTGTCGTTGGAGGAGTGCAGCTCGTCCTCAAACAAGTTCTCCAGGGATGCCCTCGGCAGGCAGAGCATGTCCGAGAAACGGCACGCCGCTCTAGACGCCAAAAACACGGATACTTACAAAAGAAATAAGAAATTGCGCGAGGGCCGCGAGAATAAGAATCCAGATCTGGCGAGTCAAAAGTCGGCGAACCAAGCGGCCGAGACCGAGGATCAGGCGAGGCGTTCCGGCAAGGACAGCTTCGAGAGAAGCAAAAGCAAAGGCATCAGCGAGGGAAGCACCAGTGACAGCAATCTGAAACGATACGAAAAATCCGTGGACCCGGCCCAGTCCGAGTACGTTTACACCATCCCCGGGTGCAACAATAAGTTCACTTCCCCGAGGAAACATTGGTTGGTGGACGACGTTCAGGGCGAGATCACCAGTAGCAATAACTATAAGGACGATCGCGAGGGTTTCCCTAATAGTCGGGGGGACGTGAAACAGGCTTCACTCAATTCAGCTTTAGATGATCGATACAAGCGCTCTAGAAAAAAAGGCGGCATCCGGTCGATGCTCCGGTTAGGGAAGAATAGGAAATCGCTCAATTTCGGTGACAGTATAGACGCTCGGCACGAATCCAGTAACTATTGCAGCGGAACAATCAATTATATCGCATAATAATTAAGGAAACGGTGAGAAAGAGAAGAGAAAGGGAGAGAGAGAAGGGAATTAAAAAGGAAGACGCGGAACACGGACGGTTATACAAAAAAAAAACATACTTGTACATCTAGAAACACGTATCATACACGAACCAGACATACTGACACATAAACGCAAACACACACAAAAACATGTTTTGATACACATCGCACGCTGCGTACATATAGCATATACACGCGTATACATGTATGATTTGTTCCAAAGTGCCTTATATCGTTGAAGAAAGCAAAAGTAATCGATTCTGTATATACTATACATATACAATTTTTGTACTCGTCCTCAATTCGTACCGATCATGTATCTATTTCGAAAATAAATCGAGAACGTGCACTCAATGAACTCTAGTGTGTTGAATGAATCCGGAAATGGGGGATATTTCGCTCGATTTTCGAAGCAAGGTATTTATGCCGCCCTTGATCAGCTTCGTCCGACGTTCGTAATTCGATCCTGCGATTAAAATATGCGACATCGGATGCAAACAGTGTGGAAAGCAGCCCGAAAGTGCATCAGAGTAGGTATCTCTGTTAGGAACGAGGCGTGAAAGTTGCGAGGCGATAAATCTAATCAGTCTTCGCTGTTCCAGCATTTCAGTTAACACCAAATCAGCTGCTGTACCAGCAGAAACGTTTCAGAGGCAAAATCAATCTGAAGAAACCGAAAATATTTTATAAGAAGGCGATCATGAATCAGCTTCTCACGCCATTTTATGAAAATCCCAGACCAAATCAGACCATTGAGCAGTTGTGCGCTAAAGCGATCGCTCCAAAGACATACGCGCTTGGACCGTACGAGAAAATCCTAGCCAGAGAGGCCCGAAATTGGTTCGACACATCGAGAATGGTCGCGTGCCTGCACGTGAACAGCATCAGCATGCTGGATCTGTACGAGGTACTGGTTCCTCTGAGGAGAGCGAACATGTATTACAAATGTTACACGCCTAAACTCATTCGCGCGGCGCTGGAGGGCTCGGGTTACGAACAAAAGATGGATCCACTGATCTGTAAACAATCTGCGTACGTATTCTGCCCTGAAATAAATGTGGCTGCTTTGGAGAAAATACTGAAAAAGTGTCCACAGATCTACACAATCGGTAAGTGGCTCGGAAAAATGGATAAGGCATATTACGCTATAAATAAAAATCACTTTTGTTTATTTGGTTGACATTGCATAGGATTTCTGCAAAAATTATACACTCGAAAATTTAAAAAAGACTAGGTAATTGATGGAGAATTGTATAAACTGTAAGATAATACGAACAATAAGTATAACATTCGATTAACTACTTGAGGGATCAAGTTGCAACTGTGTGTAAATCCATCACCCTTAGTTCTCTAGTCTACGCTATCATTTAAAATTTATTCAAGATTGTATACATTCAGAAGGGAAAAATAGCAAAGGAAGAATCCGATATACTATTTTGCGAGACCTGACGGTTGAAACTGGTTGTTTATTTCAGGAGGAATATTGGAGGGCGAGGTTCTGAATCATAGCGACTTCCTGAAGTACGGGCAAATGGACATAGCAACCGCACAGTTGGGTCTGGTGCAAGTATTACAGAGCGCGGGAGGCGTTCACCTAAATCGGCAGCTCACTTATCATCAGACGACACTTGTGTCACGACTGAAACAGATCGGTACAAACGGGTCTGCTTCGAACGAGGACGAAAAATCGGTGCCTGTATAATTGCAGAACTATCTGTATCAATAATTTATTATACATTTGTCATTCACACGAAGCTTTAAGTAAAGTACAATTTATTTACCCGAGTCCTTAAGCTAGAAGCGGTCGAGTAATTCAATTTGTTAGAAATTCGATTGTTTGCGGATTGTATCAAAATTGTTTCATTTTTTATTATTTTGTATCTTTTTCGAATTACTTCATCGATTCCAGGGAGGACGGTTCCGCGATAAGGTTGAGCAAAGCGGCGTGTAACGCATACGTATGACTTATCGGTATCAATTTTTTTTATCGGTTATCGAACTCATTAAACGACTGTCAAAGGCTTCTGCCGACGCTTTGATCGATGATTTCATTCGAATACGCGAGCACTTCCTTAGGGGAGTATACAAAAATTTTCGTCGACGTTTCTTCGGATCGTGTACATTGTTATTGTGCGTCGCCGCGGTAACCGTATCTTTTGATGGTGCCCCTCAGTGACAGTAATTGCAACGAGGATGACACTTGACTCCATTTTCCCCGCATCTGCAGCCTCCGGATGTGTCTCCTTTACCCTGCGAATGCGAGAAAAGCGATCGATAAAGAAATGAGACAATCAACTACATGCCAGTGCACTTTCTACGTTTTTAAGGGACCTTGTAAATTAGAGGATTCGAGTCACTCATGCCATTTACTACTAGAAATCCTCCAGAAAAAAACATTGTCGATTTTATACACAAATTCGTAATTTGATTGGTTTATTTTTTACAGAGTAGAATAATAAAGAGGTACGAAGAAAATGTTTTCTTGCACTTTTTGGGGTAGTTCTTTTTGGTTGTTGTTACTAGCTCTAATTTTGTTTTTGTGTCATTTGTGAAATACTATCAACCAGGAAGCTTTTAATAGGATTATTCATTGTGCTATGTAAAAAGAAGCTTAAAAATTTTCTTTTAGTTAATAATCTCAAAGAAATTATTCGTTCATGTTACTGAAGATGATTTGTTGGCTCTATTGAATTTAAATTGCTACTGCTATTAGTCATGAATCATAGATTTTTAAAAATCAATAAAATTATTAGAATCAAGTCAATAGAATAGTAGCTGGTAAGTAATTCGATATTTAGACTGCGGATTTTATGCATGTAGAATAAAAATTGTCGGACCAAATACAAGAGAGTGAAAATATTCGAACCATTTAAAAATAGTATTGTATTATTCTTGTTTTGAGGACTGATTGTTTTCACATTTCTGTGTCGCTTTAACGAATTAATGAACTTACTCCTGGTCCCCAACGGGGACCTCTCGTTACCCAGCATATCTCAGTTTTGCACATCGAGCATCGTAGCCAGTCGCATCCCCATTTTTTCATTAACACAACCGCACATGTCGGACAAGCGAGCGCTTCGCCCCTGTCCACCATTTCCTCGAGCATCGCGGCGGTTCTTCTTGATTCCTGATCGGTTTCTTTGGACAGTCTTAGCTCCAGTTGGTACTGCTTGCAATTCTTACCAGTGTGTATTACCTACGAGGTGAGAATTAATGAACGATTTTCGTCTGATAGCGCAGATAAGAATCGCTGTATCGCGAACGAAACGGGTCTCTTCGCGTTCTCCTTTCTGACCTGACAGGTGAGACAATTGTTTGCGCCACACACAGGACAAAGGAAGTTGTTCACGTCGTCGTCGTAGATGCACCAACCAGGACAATCCGGCGTTTTACAATGGAACGCGTTGTTCCCAGCATTGTTCTCCGCTTGGGCAATCGACTTCGCCAGATGCTGTTGGTAAACCTCTTGTTCAACAAGCTAAACAAACGTATGAATCGTGAATCAGGGGCTGTTCCCACTCTTTGCTTAGTCATCGCCAATTTTCTCCACTAATTGGAAGAGACTGGGGTCAAATCTACATTTATATCCCTTAACATATATATCTTGAAATTCTTCTAATATTTGTACTGTTCTATACCTCATCCAGCTGCTTTTATCACAAATGCATAAAAATCCACAGTGTATCAACAATAGAGTTACTGTAGGATTTAAAAAATACTTTTAAGACACACTATTGAAGACATAGACCGTATACATTTAATAATCGTAAACTAAGGAATGCGAAATGGGCCATTTTAATTCCTGTTGTGGTGTTAATGATATTAACTAGTGGTTTTAATAGTAAACTCACAGCTTTGATTTCACGTTCCTGAAGAGTCGACTCGCAAGTGTATTCCGAATCTCTGTAAGGACATTTCACCTCTGCTTCTTCGCAGTATCTAATCGTATTGACAATACATGACCTAGACAAAAATACACGAGGCTTAAGCTGCATTCTATGAATTGTTACCTTTGAAACAAATTGTTTTCATACTTGAATACCTGCAAAACATGTGTAAGCAGTCTCTCAATATCACGCCCTCGCGTGGACCGTATGTAACGAAGCATACGGGACATTCGATTGGCTCCGAGTTCGGTATAACGTCGCAGTTCTCTAATGAGATCAATTCTTCGTATCGTTCCATCTTCACCTCCTCCGGCGTGTTCCTTTCCTCTGTCTCCTGCACACGATCAATCTATTACAATAAATGCTTCGTACAAAAGAGATTATTCAACAACACTGCTACCTGAGGTTCTTCGACTACTTCGTTATCTTCTTCCACAGCCTCCAGCACTTCTGTAGACGAAGCTTCTTCTTCGTTTGTTACATTTGTCACCCTCTCTGCGTCGTCAGGTTTCTCTACGGGCGCCAACTTCTCGGGTTTCAGCTCTGCAACACCGTGAAAAATAGCAGACAAATCCATTCAAATCTTCACGTATTAATTCTCTTTTACATATTTTCGAACTTATTTCCTCGATGTTTATTTTCTCTTATCGGATTTAATGAATAATTTTGAGAGCAGCCATTTGCGGCCAGCACAGTTCATTTAACGAGCGAGGATGTTTACCTGGCGCCACGAGGTACAAAAATACAGGGGATCCATCAACGGCCTGCAGCTCGTTAAGCGTGGCAGCGTCACGATCTGCCAGGTTCTTCCCGATGATCCATCGCTGCACGTTCGTCGGTATCTCGAATTCGGCGTGTACCTTTGCCTTCAGCTCGGCAACCGTCATCCGGCTCGGCAACTGTTATCATATCTCCGCTTAGCAAAGCATCTAATATCGTCTTATGGATGGCAAGCGGGCGCCTTGATTTGAGTAGCTGCCGCTATTTACCTGAAGGGGTATGGGTCCCTGGTGAGCGAGCTTGTCCTCAATGTACATATTGACTTTAATCAACTGATCTTTGAGACGGGCTGATCGTTGCCGAATCACGGAACAGTGGATCTTGAGCCTGGCCAGTTCCTTCGCCAGGCCAGCCGCCTGCTGATGGTGTCCGGACGCGATCGCCGCCTCCAACTTCCTGAGTAATCGGTTTATAGCCAACGTGTTCATGTTTTTCTCCGCTGAATTGTCTTCTGTAACAAACGACCGTGAGCATGGTTAATAGGGAAAAACGGGGGACAAAAGAGAGAGAGAGAGAGAGAGAGAGAGAGAGACTCGCAAGACATAAATTTAGTCAGATGATTCAGCCACGGTACAGTCACACCATCCCCTAATCACAATCTCGGGTTACCTTCCTCGCCAACCGCGAGCTTGTCCTCGTTCGCGTTTAATTTTCTTTCAGCCAGCGGAGACGCGACTGCCGTCCCGTGAACATTATCGGCCTTTCTCGGTTCACTGATCCTCGGGGAGCTGGTGCGCTGCCTCGGGGACACCGGGACGTGAGCGTTCGCGTAAATCGACTGCTCGATCACGTTCGCGTAAGTGTTCTCGTTGCCCGGTGTCCTGGTCGTCTTGGTGGCCTCGATCTCGGCGAAATCGCGCGGCCGTATCAGCTGAAAGGTGTTCTTCGTCAGACCGGAACCGCCCAGGTTACGACCGGATGTTTTATAAACAACGTTCTCCTGCTTCCAGCCGGAGGTGGACGGCCGATCCGTAGACGTAGATCGTTGCTCCGCGGATGTGGACGGCTGGTTCAACCGGCGCACGTTGCCGCTGGTCTGCACAGAGCACGAGACCTTTTGTTTCTCCATCTCGTAATCGTTCTGCAGCGCGATGTTCTCGACCTTCGTCACCGCGGATACAAAGTAGGTGGTCTTGTCGGGTGCGGCAGGCGTTTCTCTCTCTTTCAGCCTCTCGAGTCCGTTGTCGTTACGCGCTACCATTCTCGCTGGCTTCGGCCGCTTCGGTAACGAGTGTTTCATTTCCTTCAACATCTCCTTCAGGTCCACCGTGATCGGATCCTCTATGTTGTTCAGTATCGGGGACCTGGTCTTCCCTGATTTCGGTGACATCTTCATGTCTGCCGATCGAACGACGTCGTTCTCCAGCGGAATCGACTTTTCTTGCACTGCTGTCTTTGCCTTGGCATCCTTCTCCGCCTCTACCAGAATGTCGAGCACTTTCGACACCTTGCTAGACATCCCAGCCTCTTCCGCGTGATCTTTGCCCCTCTGGTTAACAGCAGGCGCTTTCTCGCGAGCCAGTCGACGGTCCATGAACTTCAGCTCCTTCATACGCAGCTGCTTGTCGATCTCGTCGAAAATGTCCGAGAACTCTTTCTGCACCCCATCGAACTGACGCCTGTCCATCCTTCGAGGTTCCTCGAAAATGCTCGTCGGATTCACTTTTCCGCGGTCGCGGGAAAACATCCCTCCACCCGCGTCCTCTGCCGTTGGCTTTGCCTCCTTCGTTTCGCCGGCGACTTCCTGCCTTGATCGAATTTTTCCCTCCGTTACAGCCGCCGCCGTGCTATCCTTCTGTGGGATCGTCGGTTCGTTCATTCGATTTGCGGCGAGTTGGCTTTGCAGGAACGATATTCTGTTGGAGGTCTCCGTGGCCAGTCGATCGTTCTGCTCCTTGGCCGAGGAGCCTCCTTTGCTGCCCGGGATCTTCGCGGTTGCATTCTCGAGTTTACTTTTACCGGCTTTCTGCTGCTGGGGAAAGTACCTGGAGATATCCTTCTCGAACTGGCTGCCTTGTACCTGCGCCGAGAACCTGGGATGCTCCCTCCAATCCGTCGTTTCGTCAACGCGTCTCGCGTTCCTCACCACCTCCCTCTCGATCTTAGCTCCCTGATCTCTGGCGCCCTTCGCGAAGAAGTTCGCGTTCACCGTCACCTTGGTGATGTTGCTGATGGCATTGAACTTCGAAATGAGCGCTCTGGTGCCCCTTCTAGGCGACGAGTTCTCCATAGCGGACGTCACGATGTCTTGAACGATCTCTTCGTTCACATCCTTCTTTTCGAACGCGTCCGCAAACCTCGACGACTTCAGCAGCATCGACGCCCTGGCTCTAGCTTGTTCCTCCTGCACGATCGCAGCAGCTTCTTTGTCCAGCTCGCTGATGTTCGTCAGGATCGACAGGCCCGATTTCCGTTTAGCGTCTCTCTTCCTGTCGTCCGACTGTCCCCGATGAAAGAAGCTCAGTCTGGACAAAGAAGCATCCACGGAGTAGCTCGCCGAGGATCCCATGCTCGACGACGCGGAGTCCTCTTTTATTTCGATCGCGGAGGCCGCCGGCCCCCGAAGAACATCCCCTCTGCGGGACGGCCCGGAATCCCGGGAATGCTCGAAAACGCTGCGTTTGTACCAAGGTCGTGGCATGGCTGCGTTCAGAGTGCCGAACGCAGGGACAACGATCGGGGTCTCCTGAGGAATGCCAGTCTCTTGCGTGCCTGCGTCTTTCTTCTCTTTCGGGTTGTGGCCGACGTCTTTCTTCGACAACAGCACGCCTCCTTGAAGAACCAGCGTGTCGTTGCTGATCGCTTGCCCGTCCTCGGCGTCCCCTCGCGCCTCTACGTCCATTCCTCCATCAGTAACCAGGGGCTCTCTCTTTCCTCCGACTAGATCACCATCCGAAATCCTTTCTGGCGGTTTCGGCGCTCGTCTCTTCCTTCGGTTACTATTCCTAGGCGCGTCCAACTCTGCGACCTTGACCGCTGGGGGGTTCGGCGCTCGTCTCTTGCCCTTCACGTGCACCCTTCTTCTCGTGGAACTAGCACTGGAGCTGGCCCTCCTGTCATCCAATCTCCTCAACGAGCCGAGCAGCTTTTTCTCAGGATAACGGAGATTCCCGCAGGAAGTGAAGGTGGCGGACGGTTGCAGAGAGTACCTGGCAGTGATGTCTCTCCTGTGAGAGTGCGCGCTCGTCGGCAGAGTGCTGGCAACGTCCGCTACGTCGTTCTCTTTGTTACCAACGGTAACCTTGGATGCTCCAGCTGCGAACGGGCCAACTTCTGCGGCCTGGCCGAGGATGTCTAGCGATAACCCATCGCACCTGCCCAATGTGCCCGTGTGGAAGGCGAAGCTGCGCACGGTGGTGGTGCTGTAGAAGGTGTCTACGCTCTCCACGCTCGACGAGACGCTTTGCCGCTGTTCGTTGTCATTGTCTCGGCACTTGTCGGTCGTTTTGCGCCGTTTCTCGAGGGTGTTCTCCCGGTTGCTGGATCGCTTGAACCACTTGAACAGGGAGAACCTGGCGGTGCCACGGTCTTCCACCGGGCGCAATACGTGGTTTACGGCCGCTTCCGGCGCGACGACGTCCGCGGATCTTCCGTCCCGGTCGCTGATCCGTACGCCATTGGGGAATGTGTTCGCCTCGATGCTGCATGCGGCTCGCTGTACCATTCTTACTCACCGCATATCCCCTTCGCGGCTCCGCCCCACCTCTCATCCGCGGCTCTGCATAGTTCTTTATTTAGATTCGGTCGAACGCGGCTTTTAACTTCCAGCTACTCTCTCGCGCGGTTATAGGTGAACTCGAACTCGTGGAACCTTCGAGGAATCTTGTAGCATTCACGCGGCGCTGGCATCCGGCTCGCTCGCACCTAGTTTCACTTTGGTTTCCTTCGTTTCTGTCTCCTCTACCCTCTACCGCTCCGCAACCACCCCCCCGTAATTATTCTCTCCGTCTCGTTTCGGTTTCAGATGTCTTGCTCCGGTCCTGCTTTGTCCACCTGTCCACGGTTCTAGTTTCACGTTTAGCCGTCGCCGCTGCCACCACCGTCCTCTTCGTGTCAGTCGATTCAATTCATGATGTCCGCCAGACACCTGGCCGAACTTCCTCGCCGCATCCTCTCTTCCGATTCGATGGCGTAGCTGGTGTCCGCCACAACGGCGACGATACCGTTGTTGTTCCCCGCGATCGCGGAGAATGTATCGCGGAACCGTAAATCGACTGACGAATTTCGCAGCGAAACCGACCGCGGGGACGCTCCGACGAAACCCACGACAAAGATACTCGCCGGCGCACTATTATTAGACGGGCCTTCTCCTGCCGTTGGTTATTTTCAAGTCCACTCTCGCTGTCTGCGCCGCGCTGTCCGAAATCAAAACAGAGGAGCACGGGATACGCGCGCGACTTTCGATCGAGCGACACTCGGCCTCCGGAATATTAACCCTTTACGCTCTTACGTCCAGCATGACTCGCGTCAATTTTGCCCAAAAGAACTCCTCGTGTCTAGCGCGAGTCGAGACCTTTAAATTAGGCTGCTTGGTACACTAGGTTGCCGACTTTCTCCGAAATCAGTCTTGTACGCCAAGGCCAGCATCATTGGAATCAACATATTCGGTTAACGAACCATAAGTTTCTTCGCTGCGATACGGTAGAAATTGAATGCTTTTTATAGTTCACGTCCCTTGTTTGTAAGATTGTCATCTGCATTTTTCTGCTCACGTGAAAAGCACGACAATCACATTGATCGGCATTGCAAGAAACATTGTTTAAAAGTAAAAGTTGATATCTAAACGAAAATTGGAGATACGGTCTTAAAGATCGTAAGTAACCTAATATTTTGTTCCGAACACGATATAAAAAACACTAAAATACCATTCCACTTCTATTTTGTATCATTCGAAATCCTTTCACAATTACATGTCATATTTTTTATTTTTCAAAATGCGTATTTTGCTACTTTCATTAATTCAACAACTTGGTTGTATTGAAAGGGACATTTAGGGATATTTATTAATGGGACAGTATAATGAAACAGCAGAATATTAGCATAATCAATGATTGTTCAACTTATTATAATTCGTGAATTAAAATCACAGTATCGTTGATTTACATCTTCGTGAACATGCATACCACATTAATGTTAACGTGATTAAACTTACATTATCCAAATAACGAAAATAAATCTGAAATAGTGAAGAAACAAAAAATAAATCTCTGCTGACCAATAAAATATGAATTCAAAATAAAACAAAATTTACGAAAATAATAATATCAATACGTAATAAAACTAAACCGACCCACGTAAGTAATGAATTATTGAATGACACAAAGAACAAAAAAAATTAAATACTCTTTTGTACACCACTTTTTATTTTCATTACATTATTTTGATTTTTTTTTTTATTACACTGTGTAACACTTTTACAATGCGTTTCACTATTTTTCTCTGGATTTTTTGATTGGCCATTGCGTCTGCCTTGGAGTCTATGTCTGAAATATCTTGAATCAGATGCCATATTATGGAAGGAATTTTGATCACTTCTTGAAGGTACTGCTTCTGAAGGGACGTTCCGTTCATAACAATTTGTGCCCCTTTCATAATGGCAAGTAACTTGAAAGCCTAACTAATAATTAGAATAATATTAATGGAAAGATAAAGTGCACTTTATTGTTCTTCAAGAAATGCTCGTCCAAATATAGTAAAAAGAGATGCGCCACTAATAACAATAATTCGGGAAACATTTAAAACAAAACTGTTGAAAGAACTGAGAGTACTGTTAAAAAATTCTACTTTTACTGTCGAATAAATTCAAACATTACTGCCGATTAAATTATTGCTTAATATTAGAATAGTATTATTGCTACGACAACGAATGTTTCTCGCTGCAAAGCGAGAAAACAGAAACGATCTTCCTGGCTAGTTCTCCCATCTTCGAGATATTTACGATGTCCCTTTCATGCCACCTCTCGCCAACACCGAATCCGCGATACCGCACAGCAAGTAATGTCTAACGCGAATATTTAATAGACTGACCCGCGGATTTACGGGTCTGAATAGCTTAAACCGTCCGATTTACATCCCGATTGCCCGCCCACGGTATTATTTTGGGATTTGACTAATCCCGCGAGAGGGCATGGACCAGCGAAGTGATGACCAGCGTCTCGTTTCGAGGGCTAGGCGACGCGATGCTGTCGACACTTATTTACGAGCGGCCCGATCTCGTTTCGAAAAATATCGTGATCGGCCGTCACTCGATATTCGGACGCCATACTGCCGGGATACACCCCGCCGCGCACCGTCCTCTCTCTCTCGCTCCCCTAAGCGGACCGATTTCACTTTCAATTCGTCGGGGCTAGGCGTGTCGACGTTTTCTGAAAATAACGCGCACTCCGCACCATCCAGCGATATTTTCCATCACAATCACTAAAAATAAACGAAACATCGGATGCGGCGCTCGCGGCTCCGAACGGTTCCGTCGCTTTAAATAAAACATTCGACACGTACGCCCGACCTTTGCACTTCAACTGACCCCCCGGAACTGCACCTGCAATTGCACCCTGACCGCCGTAATCCGCCGCTTCCTTTTTCCCCCCGATGATTCCCGATCCCGCACACCCCATGCGAGAGGTATTTTGCTGTACACCTTCGAAAATCTTGATTCTTTTTACATTTTTTTAAAAAATACACTTTCAGAAATATATATATGCGATATTCTATGCCCGGATTCCTAAAACTAATTTAACTGTCGTCTGAACTAGAACTTACAATTAGTTCGACAACTTCCTTTTTCTTTATTCTTGAAGCCCTTGGAAGTTAAAAATAAATGGTCTTCTTTGATTTTGGTTTTTCGCTGTAATCAAATTCATTCTAATTAAGAATCTTCTTAGTCTTTTTATTTTAGATGAATTATGGGTCACAGGAATCGCTGATTTATGTGCAACAGCAGGTTGCTTCATGAATTTTATTTTATTTTTTTTAAATTTAATTAAATACAGAGTAGTCCTAAGCATAAGTAATCGCACGACTGCAGACAAGGTTGGCCATTTGGGAGTTAAAATTTCATGTTTCAGAGCGCGTTACAAATAGTTACGGATTAAATCGGATCACAACCAGAACGGCCAATACATACTATGTAATACTTCCGTCGTGGACGTCTCTGTAACAGAAGGGCAGCATGTGTTATTTAGCAGTAACGTAATTCGAAGTAATGGTCAGCCATTACCATCAGTGGGAAACACTCTCGTTCTAACAACTTCGGAAACCTTCTAACTCTATCAAATATTCAAATTCGCCCGTAAAGCTTTGGGTATACGGTTTTCAAGACACAAGGGTCTGCCGTGAAACTAGCAGAGCCCTTAAGCCCAAGCAATCCTTCCATATCTCGACCCTCCCTCCCCGCCGGCCCTGTCGCGTAGTCGCCATTAATAGAAATTTTTTGGTGATAACGCGAGGGTTTTAGGCGTGGTCCGCGGCTGTTTGGAAATTAACCGAGCGAGTATTTTTAATTACATTTAGCCGGCGGAAGAAAGCCGGCGAGAGGGAGCCAACTCTTGCAGACTTCAACTACATCCTAAGTACGAGGCCTGGGTCCAAGAGTGCCTACGAAAGCTGAGCACGGCTTCTGTGCACGCAACAAGGAACACGCGCGTTTACAAGCCCCGATCATCCACAATGCCGTCTAAATCACTCCTAAAGGCAACTCTCTCTCTCCCTCTCTCTCTCTCTCTCTCTCTCTCTCTCTCCGCGAGGCGGCGGGTGTTTGAAGAAGAAACAGCACAGAGTTCCGTGTATCTCCGTGTTTCATTTAATTAAGGGGCATCATTCAGCGCTGCAACGCCGTGCTGCACCCGCTCGTCGAGTCTTCAGACCCCGACGTTCCGCGCGCGTTTTTTTACAACGCCCTACGAATTGCACCCGCGCGACCCTGTATTATATCCGTGTGCACCCGCCGACCGTCCTCGCGACCCTTCATAACGCTTTTTCGCCCTTTTGTACGGCTTTATTTTGGAGGGTTGGATAATAACCGAGGAAGAGCACGATACCGAATCCTTCGACGTTCCTCGTGTATCAATTTAACATATTTTTTCATTGATTCTGAGTAAATTGTAGTTCTTGTTTCATAGGCGTTGCACCTCATCTTGGGATCTCAGTTTTAACACATTACTTGCCGGTAATTATTTCACAATGTTTAAAAAATCTACGATACATTCAAGGATTTCGTAATAAAATTTTTAACCCCTTGCACTACGCCGAAACTCTGGAAAAGCCGTGCCAAACTTGGCCGCCAGAATGTTCGCGGACGGAGCCGAGCATGTGTTTGAAACACACCTTACGACTGAATAGTCCCGTTCGTATTTACTTCACGCGATGGAGCTCTTTGGAAACTCAAATGACCAAAAACTGGATCAAAAGCTTTTAAAAAATACCTTAATTATTAAATATGATTGAAACAAATTTTACGAGTCCGACTCGTGATATTCATGGTTGGCATGGAAGTGTAACAACGTGTCTGACTCGTGATATTCCAGTTTGGCTCAAAATTTTGATCACGAGTCACACTCGTGAAAGTAGCGCAAGGGGTTAATCACAGTAGCAAATTAAATCGTGACACAGTCGCGTTCATTTGATATATCAAGAGAAATTGAGTTAGAGTCCTTCGGTAATAGAGTAAGTTATGATTTATTATAAAAAGGGGACATGTGCTTCGTGTGATCTATTTTCCATTTCAGAATCTTTGCGTTTGAGAACCTCTTCAGGAGGACATGGGAGTTCGAATAATAGAACAGCTATTTGCAATGATGGAGTAAATTTTTAATGGTTTGCATAATGTATAGAAATTAAATAATTTATATGGGTCGTTTTGAGATTGAACTGTTTGTAGTGTTCATTAAATTTTTATGGAGCAGTTAACGCGTTCAAATATTTACGATATTAAGAATTTATTATCTCAGAATAAGTAAAAACAAATAATGTTTTTATGTATTCGTGGCGCGTATTCACCGAACATGCCAACGGTTTTAGCATTGTTTGGCTATAAAATTAATTTTTACACACACAGTAGAGAGATGGCTATTTCAATAATAAGAGGGAATGTTTGCAGTTTCATACACTGGGAATAATGTATTCAAACCCTTCATAGCACAAATCAATAAAAAAAAAAAAGAATATGAAATGATTCTTTGCAACCAGCTACGCAGAAACTCAAAGTCTTCTCTGACGAATATTGAAATTGCTGTAAGAAATATCTGTTGAAATTCCGTGTCACAAAGAACCCCGTCGATGTAGAAACCCGTTCTATTCTCGCGCATAGTTGCTCACATCTTCGCGGCGCTTTCAAATTAGATCGCGAATGATCTTTCCTGTTCTACATATTTTTCCTCTATCACCATTGTGATTATCTACAAATTTAAATACTTTTAGTGATAATAAAGACGAATGGATGTGCATACAGTAAAGAATATCTTCATTCACATCATTAAACATATTCAAAAACACCAGCCCAATATTCTAATGAACAGTTCATTAATAGTATGATCAACTTTTCTGTAGTATTCCTCGAGTATACAAGCAAATCTATTTTCTATTCATAAGCTTCTGCAATTTTCCCCCTATATCAATGTTTCAATAAAACAACCTTTACACATTTTTACACAAATTCATGAAGGTAACATTTCTCTATATTCACTGTTTATTCGATATATGTCCAAAACACGGGTCTAGCCAGGGACATATATTGGCCAGGAGATACTATTCTTTGATCCACGCCGAACGTAGAAAAGAACAGTAAAGCTCTAGAGGCCTCTCACGGGAGCGGGGACCGCGGCAGTGGGGATAGGGACTTTTATTAGCTAGGCATTTGGGACATATATAGAGTAAACCCTGTAGTTCCCTTACGCTTCCACGAGTTTTCTCAATTTGTTCCATGCCTGAACGAAACGTACACAATCCAAATAGGATTTAAAAACCGTCCATTACAACTATACTCGAAAAAACAGTAAAATTGCAATAGAAATATTTTAGGTTTGCGGAGCAAACTATTCAAACAGCAAACTGAAAAACGCAACTAAAACCCTTGCGGCTTGAAAATTCTACAGCTCACAAACTATGAACTGTAAGATTTCTCAAGGACGATGCATTAAAGTTAAGACCTCTTGGCGACAGTTATAATTTTCTACTGACTTTAAGCATCGGCCACGAGAAGACGAAAGCGAATATTTGAAAATGGAGATAACCCGTTAACGCCCATTGTACTCGCTTCAGTACAGGATAGCAAGATTATATTTGTTTGCTTCTAGCGCCATCTAAGATTGACCAGATGTTTTGTCCATCGTTTGCAAGTACTCACTAAACATGTAGGAAGCTGTATTACTAATGGTTATCTCTTTTTTACCGACCGTAAATGAAATATTCTTACGTATTTTGATTCTGCAGTCCGGTATACTGCGAGTCCCTGCACTTTCTGTTGATATCCGTTCAGTACAGTGTAGAAACGATAGTCGTATGAGGGTGAGATGGGTATGCATTAAGTGTAAGGTTACATTGTGTACTGAAAGAGACTGTTTCATCCAACACCATTCATAAGCCCATTGTACTAGATTCAGCACATATATCGACTTTGAATAATTAATAAAATCTATAATAAAATCGACTTTGAATTTTCGCAAAGTACGCGTGCACTTGATCACGTCTCGTTGTAACAGATCTCACTGTAGATCGTTGTCTCGATTGACGTTATGTTGATAAACACTTCCAATGTGACCGAAGTGTTTTCCTTCCTTAATTATTTCATTATGTATTCCTAATTTTCCGTTACGGCAAAAACAAACTTAAACTGCGATAATATCCATCGAGACAAAGTCGATTTTCTCGAAAACAAAGCCTCAAACGAAAAATTTTATATA
>CM052130.1:22330098-22370116 GCA_028454255.1 Halictus ligatus
GGCCGATTCATTCGAGCCGTCCGTATTTTTGATTGCTGTATTTTCGATCGGAATCGTGCGGATCGCCACAATGGTACTTTCGAAACAATCGGCGCGCTGGACCGTCTCTGCAATTTATTACGCATCAAAGGAGAACATTGGAGAACACTTTTTAGCTACCTCTACCTCGCACCACACCCCTCTTTAACCCACGTACACTACCCCCACCCGGCGCACCTTTGATTAATAACCCACGGAAATTTGACGCTGCGACGGTAGCTACGACCCCCATTCACTCGATGCCTCGATGTCTTAAGTGTAATCAATTTCCCGTCGCCGGTCTGCGGAGGACGGCGTGTAATTTTTTACCAAACCGACGATCCACCCTCGACGATCACCTTTCCTTCCGTGACACCTGTGTCCGTCTCGCGATTACATTATGAAACCGGTTCGAAAAAGAGATTAATCTCCGATCGGAGGCTCCCATCTCGTTGTCGGCTTTACGCGGCCCCACAATCGGCCGAACACCGATTCCAGATAATAAAAAGTCATTCTCATTAGGGGCTGTTTCTTGTCGCATCTTTCACGGGTTTATTATTAAGGGGAGGTTCGAGGATCTCGGTGTAAAAACCAGGTGAGTTCAGATTTTCATTCGAACAACATTCGAACACTTTTAAAAAGACCTCGGAAGATCTCAAAACTGACCTCAAGAACGGTCGACTTTGGATACTAAGATTATCATCAATAATAACAGTAATTCGGCTGTGAATTTTACGCATTTATGACGAACGCGAGTAGGTGCAATTTAATACTTCGTGTGTCTCGTATGCAAGAAATTATAGACGGAATTAATTGTGTTGATTTAAAAATGCATTTCTGTGCTGTTATATTCAGCACAGAACGCAAGAAGATTGGAAAAAGTACTCGGTACCACAAAACTTAGCACATCAATTTAATTAATTAAATTATGTTGATTCTATGAAAGTTTCATGGAAACACAATACAATAATAGTTTGAAAATATCAGGACGTTATTATCGACATATTGAAACTAAACGAAAGAATTTTCTACGGCTTCTGCATCTTGCAATTGGTGCACAAGCTTTCCAGTTTGCACAGAGATCTGCAACCTATGTAGTTACCAAGCCTTATAAACTGACGTGAAAAATAATCTAATAATAGTTTGAGAGTATCAATTATTTCGAACATATTAAAATTATTAGTAGAAGAAATAATTTGATATTTACCTCCGTTATTTTGCATTTGCAAGCTTCTTAATTTGCATAAAGCTTGTTAGGTTTCGCAAGATTAATTTCGAGTTGTGTTTCGAGTGGTTCTCTCTGGGAAAGTTGTAACAAAAATTGACTGACGTTGGTCCCGAAAATGACTTTCGTCCAACGAAATAGGCAATTAGCGAGATTATTCACGGCAGTGGTGCACGTTCCCGACTTGATTTCCGGGCGTTCGGAAGAAAAGCTCGTGCGTTGGAGGACAGGTTCTAAAAATATGGAATTATCCTCGCTGCATGCGACGAACTTCTAAAAAGCGTTCGCTCCGGGTAGGAAAAACGCCACTTCCGCCTCGTTAGAACACCGAGGAAAATAATGCTTTTCATCCGGCGGCGCGAGCATATGGCCGACGTCCTCGATCGTTTGTCCGCTCGTGCGTGCAAACCGGTCACGGAACGCCGGGAATGGAATTAAAGGCGAGGAGGCTGCGAATTCGAAACCAGACTGCCGACGGAGAGTCTGAAACTGGGGCTCCTGTTTAAGCGAAAGAACCGGAAATCCGGTCGAATGTCATTTTATTTTCGTACTTTCTCGCTCGCGGCCGTGTCCCGCCCGCGCGATTCACTATTACAAATGAAATTTAATATCACACTTTCCGCCCTTCGGCTGCGTATTAAAAGCGAAAAATGAACACGGCGAAATGTCTGTGCTCTCTTTATATTTCACGTCGCTGTTAACTGCCACAAAGAAGCCCCCGGCGCATTTACCTTCCTATTTTCCGACGCACGGAACAATTCACTGGCTACGTAATTAGGTGCAGAAATGGACTTTCCGATTTTCCGATCACGTCAAAGTTTCATGAAAAAGTCAGCAACGTCTTTTGTTGTTCCATCTTTTAATCAACTTACGTATGCCGCCGCGATTCAAAGTCGCTCACTTTTTGAAAGGCAGAATGTTATTGTGATCTACGTAATTGGCAATTACGTGGAAATATACAGACTGTTAATTTTAATTCGAGGTAATTTCAAGGTCATGGCGTGTAGCTCGTTGAACTCATCTTGACGCCGAATATCGCATCGCGTTATAAAAAATATATGCTAATAAGCAAGACAATGCGATGACCTTGAGAAAACCGTTAAAATGCCCTTTGCAGGATTTCTTTTTATCACCATCAGATGCACGCCTTAAGACCGTGTAAAACCATGTGCATCAGATTAACCTTTAATTTCTTATCACAAGAAGAAATATTAACCTTGTAAATAGTGAAATGATTTGTACAATAGTAGCAAGCCGGAGAACTCGCGCGAACGTTTTGAAAAGTTACTGCAGATTGCAAACGGATAATACGGAGCGGGCCAGCGAGAGAACGCAAATTCGGTGCTTAAAATTCAATATCCTTTTGGATTTTCAATTAAACAACTGACTACGGGGTTTTGTGTAAATATTCTTTGCCACGGATGGGAGACATTTATCTCGCATCGCAAATTACAGCGGGTTATTACGGGATCCGAGGTCACGGAGCTTGAAGTCCAGTGGAAAAAGCCGGTGCGTGGTCAGACGCGCAGTTTACGACACCTGCGGGGGACTCTCGATTTCTGCCGCGTTTAAAGCGTTATTAATGTCGTTTCTGAGGACGGAAATTTATCTTTATAACTGTCCACCGACGGCAGGATTAGTAACCTTCACTTTTTCTTGGTTATTTTAGCTTTAAGTGGACCCATCGCAAATACGTATTAATGGGAAAATTATACGGGAGTTATCTCGCTCAGTGACGCGACCTACCCCCGGCTTCTGATCCTGAGGGTTCAGAAGCTGAAATGGAAGCCTCTACTCTGCGATTATCGTTTCCGAAAAAGGGAAAAACCCTTTTACTGGGGCTAGCACAAATCCAGTATGAATGTGAGATTTTTTAAAAACTGCTTCATTTAAATTGTTATAATCCCATGAAAAAGAATACTACAACAATAAACCTGGACTAATTTCAAAGCCTGAAGCTTCCGCTCTTGTAACCCGTTTTCCATTTTACGCTACGATAATTTTCATAATGCTTCAGGTGAAAAGCTGAATACATTATCACAAATTGAAGTTGAAAAGGAACGTATGAACGTGTTTTTTCGTGAGTGAAATTACAACTCCCTAAAAATTTATTTACAAGTTCATTCACTGATTTACGGAACGTAAATAAGGAACAAGTTTGTAGTAATTGGTATTATTGTAGAGTTTCATTGGAAGTTTAATAAATCGGCCAGAAAAAATCGTAGATCAAGTTTTAAGGGGTTGCTGTAAAGAGGAAGCTCCAATATTTAAATATATGGTAAATTCAATCACAAAAATTTTGTTTTAATGGTTTCAGAGATGTTTCAATCTAGAGCATTTTTGAGAAAACAACGGGACTTGAATTTCCCAGTCGGTACATCGTGCAAAATGACTTCGAGGAAAATGAGTAATTGGATTGCAAAAATAGAGACTTCAGAGAATGACCTCTTGTCACGAAATTGTAACAGTTTGTTTTAGTATTTTTCGAAGGGTTGTACTAATTGACTAATTTTTTGGTGATAGTGCGTGAGTTACGCAGGGTATTCGTTCGACGTAGTATGAGGGGTGGAATCTCAGCATCGTCGCCGAATGAAAAAGGTATTAGGTCTTGGCAGAAGGAGCGCGGGTCAGGTTTTTACCCGGGCAATTTCAACATCTACGCGCGACGAAAGTCGGTCGAGCAGTAAATCACAAAGATATGATTTTTTTTCCCCTCTACCGGGGGCGGAAGACGAGTATCCGACCGGAAGGGGCGAGAAAGGCTCTGCTTACTCAGCGCCGGTGGCCGCGGCGCTAGGTGAGCGCGTTTCTCTAAAAACCGGAATAGCGTTTCATCGTGAAAATCGAGACAAAAGGTTTGTTTAATGGCTGAAGGAGGAAGTCACGTTTTCGAGGTCGAAAGAGATTGGGGCTCCCTCGAAAAACCTGATCGAGATATTTGGTACCACCGTGGCTCGCGCGATCTCGTCCCATTTATTTAAAAAATGGATATCGCCGTCACATTTTTGTACAATATTCATTTATAAGGCGGAAAGGCGACTTGGAACGATATTTTTCTGCAATCTTCAACGTTTTAATCGGTTCTATCGTTTTTGGGCTTGTTTTGCTTTTAAGGTCGAAAGAGATTCTCCGTGGAAAACTTGATCGAGATATTTGTGCAACCCCTGTGGCTCGTGGATCTCGTCCGACTTATTAAAAAAATTGATACACTGTTTACTCGATATATGTCGAAATCACGGGTCTAGCCACAGACATATATCGGTCCGGAGATACTATTCTTTGATCCACGCCGAACGTAGCGACAGCGAAGTGGGAATAGTTCTGGAACTTTTATCGGCTAGGCAATTGGAACATGTATAGAGTAAACACTGTACAATATTCATTTATGGGATAGAAAGGTTTGAAAGGTTTCTTGTTTTACTCGGTTGTATTCACCGTGAATACATAAATCTGTGGATTTTGTGGGGTACTGAAGATTATTACCGTCTGGGTAATTTACCGGTGGATTCTGATGAGAATGGACCTGAGGGCACCATAAATTATAGGGAACACATCATAAACCCACCGCTAACCGTTACACTGCAAGCGGATAACTGGAGTTATCCCACGAGAAAGACTTTTATGAGACACTGAAACTTGCATTATTCAATTCTTCGATAGCTCCGGGATGTATAGAATGATTTTCAAATAAATTACGACAGTCATTCTCTCATTAATCCTTCACCGAATCCGACGAGAAAAATCAACTGTTCGAGCGCAATCGATCGGACTCAGATACTGAAAACTGTTAAATAAAACGTAATCTCGGAACAATAATTCAATACAAGTAAGTAGTCAAGTAAGTAAGTAAGTAGTCTTTCTTTGTTAAATAATTCCTCGTCATCTCTGAACTGTTTTAAATTGGACTTACTGCCATGACTGTATAAAAAAAAGTCATGATATACCCGAAGGTACCATTCAACCTGTTAAACGTCTCAATAACGAAACGATACTGATTGCCTCCGTTTCTCAAATTCATGTCGAGACATGTATGGGCGACTAATACCTTTGTTGTTCGAAAATATACGTCCCACCCGTCCAGGGCGCAACATATATTTCAAGGACGTATTCATATGTCCTACCCGTACCCGATATCGTTCACGTTTGACGTATTTATACGTCCCGTCCGATTAACAGGTTAATACTACACAGTGTATACAGGTCGACAACACGCGAGTTTCCCTTTTCTAATTTTAAGATGAAATACACTCCGGGACAAAAAGATAGCACATCACATATTTTTTTCTCGTTTGATACCATAAACTGAAGAAAATGAATATTTTAATATTGCAACAGTTTTTGACATATAAATATGTATAACGTACTGAGTATTATCGACGACATTAACGTCGACAGAATTGTAGGAACGAAAACGTAAATGTTGTGGTCCGCAAACGGGACAAAATGATAGCAGAAGCTGCAGATATTCGATTCTCAGTTATGTATAACACCCTGAAGTGGATACATGCATTGAACAATCTAATTGATACAGTATGTACGTCGTTTATTTGTGCTTATTTCATAAAAAGAACACGGCACAGTGTTAAAAATGGGCCGTGAAAAAAGATTAAATGAATGTGAAATACATACAATATTGAAGTTAAAGGATGAACAATATTCAGTTACAAAAATATCAAAAGTTGTAAATAGGAGCCGAAAAGTAATTATAAACTTATTAAAAAATCCTGAAAATTGCGGAATAAAGAAGAGTTCTGTGCGTCCACAAAGTTTAACTGCTCGCGAAAAACGTGCAATATTAAGAACAGCATCAAATTCGAACATGACTGCGATATGAATCGCAGAACGCTCGAATTCTGATGTAAATGTTGTGGACGATACTCGGTACATTATACATATGGACACTTCTTCAGTTTATGGTATCAAACGAGAAAAAATATGTGACGTGCTATCTTTTTGTCCCGGAGTGTATTTCAAGGACGTATTCATATGTCCTACCCGTACCCGATATCGTTCACGTTTGACGTATTTATACGTCCCGTCCGATTAACAGGTTAATACTACACAGTGTATACAGGTCGACAACACGCGAGTGTCCCTTTTCTAATTTTAAGATGAAATACTGTCTGAATCGTCTGTTAGGTTCGTCAAATTAATAGGGATCCAGGTGCGTCATAAATTGACGAGCGTGGTACAAGGTGTCGCGAGGTAGCCGGACGACAGCGATCGCAGTTAGGCGATTTCGGAGGCACGGGGTCGCGTGTTGGTGGGCGTAGCCGGGCCCTCGGGCTAGCAAAACATTTCGCGAGTGTACGAATGACATTAAATTTAACGCTGCCAATTTGTCGGGGCGCGCACGCACCGTCGAATCCCGGCGTGTGCGCGCACGTGGCGCATTTCCGCATGCATCGGCGAGCCGTGGCGCGCACACGAACGCGTCGCCGACGCACACGGAAACGCGGAAACCTCAGATACGCTCGCGCGCGCGAAGCACGACCCCCTCCCCCTCCTCCCCCCATGCAAACACGTAGGTATCATTTGAGGGGGCATTCGATGTGCTGCATAATATATGGACTGCGGCATGACGCCGTCGTAATTGATTGTAGCGCCGTGCGGTTTGGCACCCGCTGGTCGGAAGCGTTCGCAATTACTACAATGGAATCGCGCAAAGTTAATGGTAAAATATTCATTTCCGGCCTATCATAATTCCCCGGGCACGGCGGGGTTCTCGAACGCGGAATCCATTCCCGGCCGCTTGTTCCCGTGACCGGAGGACTTCCTCCGCGAAAATCCCGGCACCGGAAGTGAAACGTGTGCCCGCGCGTACCGGCCATGTGCTTCCTTGAATTTTGATGGGTCGATTACCCATCGCAAGCTATTATAACGTGACCCCGTGGCCCGGTAATTCCGCCGTTCTCTACCGATAGCGTTCTTTGCGAAATGAGGGGAAAAAATTTCCGGTAGATCCCCGGGGATCTACGACACTTTGCTGATGAACACGGGGAATCTTCGGAAAAAGGCGAGAGGGAATTGTGCATAGCAAGTAGGGTAAAAACGATGTTAATTATTAGGTCACCGTCGTTTATGCAAGCATAGGTTTTATGGTTGAATTTATAGACGCTGGGAACGATGAAAAATTACGTCACACTGCCAGAGGTTCCCTTACGTTCTCAGGAATATAAAAATGTAATTGTACCGTTTTTAAAAGTGTTCAAGCGTTTTTACCTTCTGCTATCTATAACAATTTTCTGGCGGAGGAACGCAGGGAATACTCAGGAAAGAATAATAAGGAAATGCACATATTAAGTAGAATAAAAATGGTATTAATAATTGGGTTACAGTTCTTCATGTGGCCATAGATTCTTATGCTTTAATTTATGGACGCTGGAAAGAAACAAAAATTTCTTCATTCTGTAAAAGGTTCTTTCCATTCTGAGAAATATAAAAAAGTATTTGTACTTTTTTTAAAAATGTGCGCAAGCCTCCTTTACTGCCCATAGGAATTTTCTGGTGGAAGAATGCAGGAAATATTTACGAAAAAAATTAGGAAGAAATGTACACATCAAGAAACGTAATAATGGTGTTGATAATTGGGTTACAGTGCTCCATGTCGATTTGTATTGTTCAATTTGTGAACATTGAAAACACTTCATGTCACCTTTTCACGCTGATCTAAATTGTCTATACTCAAACTCTCCAAGAAACCCCACTACGTTGCACATCATTAAAATTAATAAATCACAAAGACTGATCAAAATGCCCGAGCATTTGTCACAGACGCGTGTTAATGGTTGTCCATTTCACCGGGAGTAAAGGTTGAAAATTTCACCGAACAAACTTAAAATATTGTTAAAACATGTTAATGTACCGTACAGCTTGTTACGCGAGGTTTGTTTCAAAATGTTTTCACTTCCGCGGAGTGGAGTGCATAGATGTTAAACAAAAACGTAATATCGAAAATGTCGAGATTGAATTTAAATTTGCACTGCGCCCCTCGAATATTTTCAATTAATTTCTGCTTCGCCGGTACAACGAAGGCACATCTACCACGTAGACAAACTAGTGTGAACATTGAATAGAAAATGAAAGATCTATGCTGCAGATTCGTTCGGATAAAATCAAACATTGTCCCGCTCTCAACGAATAAACACTCGTCCAAATAATTGCTATCGCGCGTTCGCACTCTTTCTATACGTCGTTTATTATTTCGAATAAAATCGTGCCTGACACGCGGAGGCATGATCATTAAACTAATATACGCAAAGTATACGTGACACGTCATGTCACTTTGAAAAATGCTCGGATTTCATGCCCTCGTCGCTAATAATTTTCACGCGTCTCTATTATCAGCGTGTCACAGAACATGATGCGCAACATTAGTCATTCTATTCGCCAGCCCTTTTTCGCCAGGCACAGAAATTGCTTGTAGATGATAGATCATGATATTGCGTATATTCGCCGATAAAATGATTTTCGAATACCCTTGTCGTTGCATCTTTCGCTCACTCTCTCTCTCTCTAATTCCTTGACAACCATTTCCTAAAAACGCCTCTACAAGAAAATTATTTATTCAATGTCCATACTCATACTATTAAATGTCCTTACATATTTTTAAAAGGGAAAATTAAAAAATTTAATCAAAATCAACAGTGTTTTATACAAGGTGTGACTCGGTGGGTGGTACAAGCAGCAGGGGATGATTGTATGTGTACAAATAAATCGAAAAAAAGGAGTACCTTTTTTTCGTTTGGCGCTTCGTTGTCGAGAAAATCGAGTTTAAAGACCGGCCGGGTTCCCGTGCTATAGTATATGCAGAAAGTAGAATTGGTTGGTCATGATCAGACGCGGCAGGTGATTGATATCTAATAGCACGTGTTTCCGCTGCATTTTCAAACGAAAATACGTTATTCTTTTTTCGGCTTATTTTTACATGCAGACGTGTGAGAGAACTATACAATAGCAATTACCATTGTGTAATTAATTAGATTCAAGATAAACACAATCAACAGAGTTTTATATATTATTTTACAGGTTCTAGGAAGCGAATAAGAATGTAAAGACAAATGGTTGTATATTTTTATATTTCACCATCATAGCGTAATTATTTCGCTTCCTTCTTCACTCCCTTATTACCCAGGATGAATTCCAGAACTTTGTTTTTCAGACATTTCATTCCGGCAAGTGCACTCAAGGAATAAATCCGAATTTTCAATTTCCCAGAGGAGAAATAGTTTGTTGGCGAGTTCCTCAAACAATCGTGTGGCTCGCGAAAGCCGCCAAGAGTAATTGTTTGACAGAGTGTGCGACGGTAATCTTCGAGCATCCGTGAAATAAGGGTCGTTAATTTCGCGCTTCGTGATTGAGATTTAATGGCCGCGATCGACCGTCGTGTGTCCGGTTGCCGGGCGGGTGTTAACGGCGAAATTAGGACGGTTGTAAATAACGAAATATCTGACGTCGTTACGGCAATAAATAAGAGAATATACCGGTGACTGTCGGCAAATAAAAAGAAATATTTGATACAACGTCGCTGCTGCCGCCGTTGCTGCTGCGAACCGAACTGTAATCCGCGTGCGCGCGTTCCTCGCATGATACACGGCGGGCCGGGAGCATCATCGTAGCGCCGTTTCAAATTTTAAGCCGAGCCTCGATTCAGTGTCAACCAATTACCAGCGGCGAATTGACATTAATCCGTAGTTTAATGCGCGGATCAATTTTCGGGCCGGTGTGCAGCTGCGCGGATTCTTCGGGGACGCGTGTTTCATTGATGTTTGCCACCCGGCAAATAAATGTTCCTCGACGTGTGCAAATAGCGTCCAATTTATGCGAAAATGTTTGCTCGCGCCGTCTTCCCCCCTCCCCCCTCCTCCAAAAAGAATCGGGATTTGATTAGCAAAGCTAACGGTTGCGAAAAATCGGCAGAATAAACTGATTTTTCCCGATCCGAATGACGGCCGTGTCTACTTAATTAACACTTTGTTTAACCTCCATAAATTTAGCTTTTCCTCGGCTTCGTTAGCTGAGTTTATTCGCACGATTTTGTTAAAAAATTGTGGAATTTTCGCATTCATGTTCAGATTGCAGATGCGATTTTATTTTCTTTCTTTGTTGGATATTTCAGTTAATTTTTAGTAGCAAGTTAAACAATTGTTTCGCACCGCGACTACCTAAATTGTCTTTCTCAAGCACATTAGCAAAGACCCTTTATGAATTTTCTACTGAAGAAGCGAAGTCTCGGAGATTCCACAGGAACTTCGAAAACAAATGATAATTTAATCAGGTTCATTAGAAATAAAACTTTGACGGTGCTTGCTTACTTTAGAAGTTAATCTACGTTGTCGTGAATGCTTGTTTTCAAAGAGAATATGAAAACTTGTTCTGTAAGGGAGAGAGATTGGGGTAATTAAAAGTTCAGACATTTTGATATTGACGTGTCTTATAAATTCTCCAAGAGGTAATATTTTCTAGAGAAGTTGCTGCATTTTTCATCAACTATTCCGGCTTGCTAACAACATTACCAAATCATTCAATTAAAAATGGTTGTATTTAATAAATTATATATGAGCAAAGAATTTTGAGCAGCGTTAAAGGACGAAATTTTTTAGAGAGCTTCTGCATAAGGAAACATCGATGCACTAACAGAGAGCTCCTGTGTGCCATTATCTAGGCAGTAGTAGTCCCTCGCATTGGTCAGCCGTGACACTTAAGATTAAACTTACTATTTCTTAGAAAAGCTATTCCGGCTTAAAGGTTGCACTTAATAAATTAGGTTTGGTATGAGTAAGTAATGGGATGAAATTTCTGCTGATTTCGAAATTGTTACAACCGAAACAGCTTCGAGTGCAAATGGCAAAAGTTCTCGGTAACTAGCACAGAAGATGAAAGCTTGAAAAGGGTTGTATCGCCGTGCGAAATCGACACTTCTCGTGAACAAGTATCAAGGCAGTGGTAGACTCCAGCACTGGTCAGACATGTTAGTTAGGATTAGATATACTATTTTCAAGAAAACTGTTGAATTTCTCAGCAACTGTTCCAGCTTAAAGATTGCACTTAATAAATTAGATGTGATATAAGCAAGGAATGGGATGAAATTTCTGCTGATTTCGAAATTGTCACAACCGAAACAGCTTCAAGTGCAAATGGCAAAAGTTCTCGGTAACTAGCACAGAAGATGAAAGTTTGAAAAGAGTTGTATCGCCGTGCGACATCGCGACAGTAGCGGAGTCGCAGTAGTAGACCCCATCGCTGATCAGCCGCGCCAATTAGGGTGCGAAACAACGCGGCACGCCGGAAACGAAGCCGCGGGGCTGACTTATTAGGACGAAACTTGAAAATCGCGAAGTAGCTAGGGCACGTCGCGGCGCAGCTTACGCGGAATGACTTTACGAGACGGTGACGACAGCGTCGTCGGCGTTCAACGTTATGTAAAGTTGGCTGATTTATGCGCGACAGAGTTGGCCCACGAGGCAACACGAAGGATTCCGACGTAAGTTTAAACGCTTCTGTCGCGGCGGCCCCTCGTCGAACGAATAGTTCCCGGTGAAGTTTCGAGCGGTGTTATGACCGGGCGCACCTGCAGCCGTGCCATGCGAGAGCGGGGATTTCGAATCTTGATTAATGCGCCCCTGAATCCCGCACCTCCAATCCCAGACACGCAGAAAAATAGTCCCAATCCGGAACCAGTCCGATTCGGTGGATCGATCGCGATCCAATTCGCGAAATCTGGCGGACGATTATTTTAAACGGGTCAGTAGCACGGAATTAAATTGTGCTAGCCAATGAAAGAACGTAGAAAGAAAAATACGATTTCTTGTCGTACTTCGTTTTTTAGTACAGCTTTAGGGTACGAAGGCAAGTTAAATAGATAATTTATCATAGATAATTCGAAATTAGAAATAGATAATTTCATAGTCAATTTTCATAGATAATTTTATAAAAACCAGAAGAAAGGGAAAATAAAAGATTATAGTAAAAAAAAAAGAACAGCTACTGTTCTAATGATTTTTAATTAATAGCTTCTCATTTCACAAATCCCCAGAAGTTACGAGATCTTTTAAAGGCGAGTGTACACCATTCCATAAAATATTTTTACCTCTCATTCCGTGGAGTTGTTGGCAGTGTAGTCTCTTTAATTTGCACGAAGTCAACCTTCAGTTACCTTTAAATGTACAAATATTAGTTGCTTAACCTTTTAGTGTTTGTTTTCCAATTTTTATTTTCGTAAAAGATTGAAAACTGAAAATTTTATTTTATTTCAGTTTAGTTTTATTTTATTTCACTCCATCCTAGCGCAGCAGAAATGAATCTGATTCTAGATTTAAAATGCTTAATAAGAACAAAACTTGTGATCTAGAACTTGTGGAAATCTATTTTAGATGAGGTCTAATTTTTTGGCCCGAGATAAATGTTTACGCGCACAGTATCGTTCGCTTTGCATGCACAAAGATCCACAATGTAATAACCATGATCGTGTTAGTTAGGTTCTGTGGCTGGCCAAAGTCAAACAGCGATCGCCAGCAAAGGGGTAAAAATTGGGGCGCTCGTTGCCTCGCCGCGAAATTTAATATTGCCTATCGCGCTATTACTAAACATCGTCTCTGGCCATGTTCAAAAATAGCGTTCGCATCGTCGATTTTCTGCGTAAAACGCAGCATCGGGCGGCGCGGCGCACCGGCCTGAAAACAAGGTTCCGGTTCGCGGCGCGGCGCGACGAATTAAACGCGTGTTTGATTTCGAAATTGTGGTCAAACGAGTAGTCGTTCCTCTGTAACTCGCCCCGGTTAGTGGTGCCCGGTACATTATTTAAGCATCGATAATTCAAACAAAATGACAGTATATTTGCGAGCCGTGGCGCGCATCAATCGGCCTGGAAAATTGATATCGTTAGCGAGAGGGATGCCGCCGCGCCGATGCGATGCGAAACAAGCCTATAGATGAACTCTTCGCAGCGTTAGCCTACCACATAATGCTCTGCAGGCACACAAATTCCCCGTGTCGAGTGCCATACTCGAAACTGCACAGGAATTAGAGATCATCCATCCCCGAGGATTCTTGGTTATTCATCATCGGTTATTCTTGGCCGGAAAATGTACGAGCAGTATGCTCGCAGACTCTAAAGTATGATAAACCCTGTCTAGGAGCATGCTCTTGCGGATATTATCTTGGAACGCGATGCAGTTCCCATTATTTTTGTACTTGACAGGCTATCTTTTCGGTGACGATCGAATTTTCGAACGAATATTGCTCTTTTTCCTGTTCTCGAAGCATCATTGTATTTCTAGAAGCAAATTTTTTCCTTTAAAGCGCCATTTTCGAAGAGAAAATATAAAAAATTTTTCATTTCATTTTGAGATCTCGTAGAGAGTATTTTAATCCTTCGATGTAGGAGTTTTCTCAGGGAAGTGATTAATTTGATTTGGATAATTTCGAAAAATTTATTTTTATTGTATTTACCTCAATGCTTTAACGCAGCGATAGAACGGAATTTTATTTCGACTTCGAAGAAGGGATTTATGCCTCACAGATTTTATTTGGTATCCTCATCGCATGATTTTAATAATGATGATTTGGTCGGGGAATTTACTGCAGGTATTTAAAATTTGTACATTTGATACGTTTCTATCAAGTGTTGTTTTGGGGATTTCGCGCTGATGCCAAGATAAATTTGCACAACCTTCAACAGTTTATAGTTATCCGCTAATTATTGAAATTTATCGCCTCTATCTAACTCGTGTTCTCAAAATCGAAATCCATTCAATCATCTAGACTATGGCCTACCGGTGCGTAATTCGGCTTAATCTACATATTACGTGTATTTCGATCCCCGATTTATTTCAATTACTCTTTTACCTTGATGAGAGTACCGTTTAGGTAAAGCAAATGCTGTTGTCGATGAATGCTCGACTCACCATCAAATAACAGAAAGGAAAATATACTATTTTAAAACCTATCAGCTTACTGTTTGTTATCAATTCAATTTGCGAATGAAATTCAGCGTCCAATCAAACGTACATACTTTCACCAAATACAATGGAATTTGTGGTATATGATATTTAATTCTGCAATAGTAGTAGTTGTAATAGTAACAGTAGTAGTAATTCTGTAGTAGTAGTCTTCTGGGCTACAAAATATTTTATACACTGGGATTAATCGAAAAATCCTGTAAAAATTGATCGAAACCCTTTCAGTCGTAAAAACCAAATCTAATATCTGAGAATTGATATAGTCAAAAGAAATGAATACTTCCATAATAAATATTCGTAACACCGTAGTGAAGAACAGCGCGTATAAAATTTTTCCAGTAAACAAGAGTATGCGTACATTAATCCTCCCTTTTTAAAAATAAAACATACTGTCAAGTCGATTGTCAAGTGTAACAAAATATACTGTTTGCGTTGCGCTTTATCACCTGCACATTTGCTAAAAAACGATTTAAATGCGCATATTTAGTAATCGCTTGATCGTGCCGTATTTCGTAAAACGCGTGTTTCGCTTGAACGGCGGAAACCGTGTGCGCTTTCCAAAAAATAGTGTCGGATCATTATCGATTAATTCTGCTGTCAATAAAATTCGGTTTCGGTGAGTTCTTGTGAAAACGGTGTCTGCGTCGGTGATTTCACTGTGACCGGTCCACGGTCGTGCGGAACGAAGGGGGACAGGCTCCCTAGGCGTGCTGCGGCTATGACGCATTATGCGACCTGTGACATCAACAGGGCCAGCTTGTCAGAGTCTATTTTACGAGCGTGCTCCGCCGTTTTCGTCGACTGTACAACCGCATCGTTGAATTACTTGGGTCACCGGGCGACGTATGCGCTCCCTGTCTCCTGCCAAGCCAATCCCCAACCGAGTCTCGTCCCACTTTTTTTCCCCCCGGGTTCCTTCTTCCCCGGCGTCCCGAAGGAAACCAGCCGATTCTCTCTATCCCCCGCCGTGGTCGGCTCCTTATCCTTCCTCCGGGCCTCTATGGACCGTCGACTGGTAATTGGATCTCTCGGCAGACCGAACATTTCGGCTAATGAACTGTAATCGCATTTCAATTTGATCAACCCGCCGTTCCCTATCGCGTCGCCTAAGGACACGGCATTCCGCCCGATCGCCGAAACATTTCGATTATTCCGATCGGATATGTGGGTTGTTTTTCATTCGACGAGGCCCCAGCGTTTCTCGGCCTCGCTAGATGCCCGTGGATCGACTCGCCGCGATCCCCGAACACGGTTAGGCGTTTAATCCGACGAAATTGATTCGGCGAAATTGATCCGGACGTCTCCGGTGGCGACTTGTTTCACTGTCTGTTTCGATCCGGACCTCCTTCACTGTACGTCTGCTTATTCTGTCTGCGATCTTCTGCCTTTCATTCGACCGATCGGAAGTCAGAAAAACAGAAATCGATGCGAAGAGTACCGGGAGCCAATTTTGTCCGGGCTGACGGTTTCATTGGTTTTTCGATATGCTTTTTCACTTCTTGACAGAAGTGACTCTATTTTAAAATACGACCCCTCATCTCCAATTTGGGGAGTAAAGCGACTCTAGAGCACGGGAGAGAGAGAGACAAGCCTAATTGTACGGTTCCGAAAGGATACATGCCGCGGTCCCCATAGAATATCGTATTTTTATGTTTATTGCGTATTTTCCGATGAAAAAACTTTCATTAGGTTACGAACATTTTACAACATTTGAATATTTATAACCTTTGCCTAGGCCTTGGCATAGAACTTTGTACGTTCTCAATTGTTTTTATTAAACTTATTGTTAAGCACCTTCAGAACGTTCTTTTATACAAATCAGCGCCATTAGTTAACGTTCGAACCACACTGATCCTCACAACCAACTCGCCCAATGTTAGATCGGCCGTCGACAAGTGCGGGATAAAATCTAGTCGAAAGAAATTCGTTGTTACTTTCAACCCAACGTGTTTCCTTCTTCATCCTCGGCACGAATTCACATCACTAATCGAAATTTTTACGGCAACCTGACGAAAGAAATGAAAAGTCTATTTACAGGCCTTCATCATACAGAAGTGTGAACAAAATTTTTCGAGATCCAGGGAAGAGAAGGGGGAATCCAGGGAAGGGAAATGAAGAGGGGAAACGTGTCCACCAGGGTCCAGCTGAACCGAAATGCTTCATAACTGCATAAACCAATGAATCAAATCGGCCAATTTCGAACTCCACAAACAACAGAACAGTGTGCACCTGAGATTCTCCAGGGAGAATTATTAATTGTAGATAAATAAACGACCGATAGCCGGCGTAATGATCTCTGCTCTTGCGACGATTAAATCCATCGCACCCCCGGAGCCGCCCGTATGTTCAGGGGACTGGCGAATTTGGGGGTGCGAGAACATTTTTCGGTGACGGTGGCGCGGACAAGTGTAAATAAAATATAATGAAAATAAACAAAACGAATTACCATGGGAATCACGGACGGCGAAGAGGGTGGGTCTCGCGTCGGCGAGGGAAGAGCGATACGTCGGGCTGGGCCGGATGACGCGGAACACAAAAAAAAACAGCTCGGTCAATATTGTTTTCCGCGGCAGAATTTTAACGCACCACGAAATCCTCGTTACCGTTGACACGATTCTGCCGGTGGGCTGCGCTCTTTGTAACGCGACGTAACGGAGACCGATGCCCATCGCTACCACAGGAGCTAGTCGACATTCGAGGGTTGAGGTGCAATCATTCCCTTGAACCCTGTCGACCGGCAGGACCGCCCCCTCCCGGCCCCGAAGCCACCCACCCTTTGTGCTTGGCCAGTGAACGGTGCTCGCCAGCCAGAGCTCGATGTTATTCGAATTTCAATTGAACACAGCCGCGAATCATTTTTTCGGCTAATCTTCGAATAAGAGCTGCCGCAAGCCCGCTCGCGAATAACCGGCGTCTGCGTCAATTAAAATTCGCTCGTTCAACCGGTGAAGCTGCCAGACAGTAACGTAGGGTTATGCAGGATTCTCGAGGAATGGGGTGATTGATCTCTTCGTAACGCTTTGATAAGTACTAATATATTTAAAAGAGTAACGGTATACAAACGCTGACGCAATTAACAGTCTCTCTCGCAAGGCAGTCGCAACTCTACTCTACGCTATTCCCGAAGATCCACGCTTTATACTCATTCACCCCCTTGCATTCATCTCGCTTGCACTCTGTCTCTCGCATCCATCACTTACATTCGTAAAAACATACACTTCCCTATCGCTCAGTTCGAAACACTTTTCGTTCACACCTTTGCAACTCACTCGAGTTTTCCCAAACATACCGGCGCCGGTCTGTCGCAACATGATCCGGTCGCCCGCATGCACGCACACACAATGAACCATTCATCCCCCACAGTTATGAATGAGACATTGTATTAGAGCCGACATTGTATTATTAGGGCCGAAGTGTGAAAGCAGAGTGTTTGGGTCTTGACAAGGGTGAAGTGTTTAGGGGCGCCAAGCGCAGGGAGTACGTGACTGTTTTGGTTTTCCGAATGGATGTGAAAGTGATAGAGAGAGAATGAGAGTGCGAGAGAGGAAGAATGAAAGAGGGCCTTATTATAAAAGGGACGAATGCGAGGGATGTCAGTCAGTCGGTAGAGCGAGAGTCGCGAGAGAATGAGTTGTCGAGATATCGAATTGTCGAGTTGTCGAATAAAGTGTTTTAGCGAAATCGGTATGACATCACACCACCCGATACGTCACACCTAGGACGTAGGAGTTTCCTTGAAAATATTCCTACAGTAATGCTTCTTACACGTGGCCTAGCAGTTGTAATTTATTAATTTTTATAGGTCTATGTGTAAGGTTATGAATGTGACACTGTATTAGAGTGATTGTTTAGAGTCACTGTGGACGCGACATTGTGGCGCCGACGTGTTTGAGTCCTGCGTGAAAGAATGTCTGTTTGGGCCAAAGTGTGAAAGAAGAGTGTTTGGGTCTTGACAAGAGTAAAGTGTTTAGGGGCGCCAACCGCAGGGCGTACATGACTGTTTGGGTTTTCCGAATGGATGTGAAAGTGATAGAGAGGGAATGAGAGTGCGAGAGAGGAAGAATGAAAGAGGGCCTTATTATAAAGGGACGAATGCGAGGGATGTTGTGTCAGTCAGTCGATAGAGAGTCGCGAGCGTTATTAAAGTATTTAGCATCGAGTTGTCGAAAGAGTGTAAAGGACCATAGCAAAATCGATATGAAATCAACTCCACCCGGTACGTCACACCTAAGACGTAGGAGTTTCCCTTAAAATATTCCCACATATGTTAACAACAATATTAGCAGACCCTTTGTTTTTACGCAATATGAAGCTGGAGAACAAAAGACATTTTTATTCGAAAAAATGCTACAGATTCGAGGATTTGTAAAATCATGGGAAAATTTCTTTCGTGGTAGGATCTACTATAGATTTGTAGCTTCATCTTCAAAAAGGTTTTTGGTGTGATTTGGTATTTTTGTTAAAATCGTACATCAATTTCTAGGAGGTTGTTGTAAAAAGGAAGTTTCAGCTTTTAAATTCATGGTAGTTTTCGTCCCGAAAAAAATTTCCAATGAACCTAGAATCATCTTAATTCGTATCATTTTCGTGACGAAACTCGTCTTCAGTTTTCCAGCTGGAAAGAAAATAAAAAAAAAATTATAGGAAAACATAAACGTAACGTAACGAAAGTCTAGGCTTCGAGCTTTAAAATTAGTACAGGTTTCTAGTCGAACGTGTCTTTTGTAAAAAAAAAAAACAGTTTGAATATCGTCACTTTTACAAAAATTGAAAATCTGAGCCATTGCGTTTCCTATTACGAGGAATTCTTTTCGCTGGACAGAAAGTTTTGCCGATTCAGTCGCCGAGCGGGATCCCACGTCTATCCCATGACGGCCGTCAAACTGGTATACACTCTCTCTCTCTCTCTCTCTCTCTCTCTCTCTCTCTCTCTCTCTCTCTCTTTCCTATGGAGCTTGATAGCGCGGAGAGGCTGGGAACAAGGGAGCTTCCCAGTTTCGATGGTGGACGTCCAGACGCCAGGACTTTGTTTAACGCTCCCTGGTAATCTCTGGGCTTCCTGTCGGCGCGTTCCGAAACGATGAAGTGCGAATTTCCGCGCGCAGTGCGGGGTCGGCCGGTTCTATGGCGAACGACGGCGCCGAGGGACGAGCGATGGAATTTGTTCGGTTGTTTTTTAGCGGACGGCCTCCGCCGAGGTGGAAAAAAAGGGAGGCACACATTTTTGTAAAATGTACTTCGGTGATGAAACAATTCGCTCGAGGCTCCCTTTGCCATCAGGTGAACCGGCAAAATTGTACAATTCTGCGCTGCCGGTATTAATCGGTTCGAACTGACAGCGAGCCGCACGACGGATTGTTGGGCGCCAAACGGAGTTTCAAGGTTTTTTTTTTGTTAATAGCTCGCCGGATTTTTAATGGCGACGGTAAAACGTGTTTCGAAAAAAATTTCTTCGAATAACCCAGGGATCCTTCTAGCTTAACGTTTTTGATCACGAGGCTATTTTTGGTGGTATTTTTTAAGGAAAGATATCGAATATTATGATTTCAAATTTGGTACGTTTGTAACTTCACATTCGAAGAATGTGCTCAAATATTTTTAAGCAATAATAATCATTTTTTTGAAAGCTACAGCGATAGCAATAAGAGCGTCTCAAAGAGCTGTTTATTACTGACAAACATGATTCGGATTATTGTATAATTATCCGACGCAGAAAGCGTAAAATATCTCGCAACCTATATAGATATATGCTTCTTATAAACTAAAATGAATGAACCATATTGAATACTAAAAAAATATAACACCATTTTAAAAGGATTATTTAATTTCTATGTGAAAAATTCATTAGTTTCTTGTGAATCGAAATTTAGAAAACAATGCCTTTATTGTAGTTCATGTAATAATTGGACGTGTACTGCATTTGTCTGCCAAGCTTCGAATTGTTTGGTTGATTGGTTTTTGAGATATTACGTTCGCCCGGATGGTAGTTTCATGTACTGTTTTAGAGAGTATAACAAGTAATTAAGATTAATTGGCTATTCCAGGACCATGAAGGTGATATATACCATATAATATATCTAGAGTGGTGTCTATATCAGACGGGTACTACGTGGCATATTGATGAAATACTGAGCTTCTACCATAACATTGCAATTCAGCTTTCTGACGCTTTGCAAATACGTTTTTTCAACATTAACGGCAAGCCTGCCCCAGCCAAATCACTGTTTCTTTTATCCTATAGTTAGTGAAATTATAAACACACTTCCATGACATCAATTTCGAAGTCCGTCAAGTCCAAATAAATTTTTGCTTTCACAAATGCTTTTGTGGAAAACAACTTTCAAAATTCTTCCCGCGAGTCTGACTAATTGCAATGTTCTTCAAAATTTATTTTTTAGCTAGCCAATCAATGCCTCTAACTAGACTGTGGACCTCCACGCAGGATAAAAATTTTCTATATAAATTGTACCAAACAGTCGCCAAATAGAAATGTCATTCTCCTTTTAATGATTGTAGTCAGCTGAAACTTACTCATTGATACATCTCTAAATTCTTCGATTCTGTCAGCTGCTTCAAATTGCGCTTACAACTAACTACACCTACGCTACTTCTAACTACACCAAAAAAGAAAAACAAGTCGTTCGGACCGACCTTAAAAAAAGCTGTTGTCTTTTTACGAGTGCCCAAATGTTACTGCGAGTCGTTGTATCTTCGAAGTTATAACCAATCCCGAACGAGAGAACCGATTAACAATTTCCAGCCGGGAGTGCGCGTCGCCCCGGCATATAAAAATCACTGGCTATTAAAAAATACAAGGACCCATAAAGCCGCTTAATCCGGGAGTCATAAAAGTTCGCCGCATAAGTGTCGGTGGAGGGCTTAGCGGGTTAGCGCGTCTCTTTAGAAACAAGTGAAACATGGTTCCCTCGGCGTGGCTGCGGGGGTGGTTCGCTGCTTAAGGAGGCCGCCAGGCATTTGGCCTTGACTGCCACGTTATGTTACGCTGTGCCTTTTTATCTAGACATTTTACGTCTTAAATAAGTAAGTAATCAATTAAAAATGCATACCACCGTGTTTATACACTAAATCACTCGAAATTAAGAGACTCTCTCTGCAATATACGTATATAAACTTGCAAGGGTCAAAATCTTGAGAAATTGACGCTTCAATATTGCAATGATCAGTTTAAAATTGGTCACTTGTGTTTCCTAAAAGTCCAATCTATGTCTGTCCAGAGCCCGAATTGCGAATTTCTACCTCATCGTGAAGTAATTTGTAATACTCGGCAGAAATCTCGCTTTCTGGAGCAAGTATGACGTCACAAGATGAAGATTCTCTTAATTTCGAGAGATTTAGTGTTCCTATCGGAAAAAAGGCTCTGGACAGACGTAGCAAAGACATGTACATATAAGGTGGTATATGGTAAGATGGTATATGCTTACTTATTTAAGACGTAAATTGTCTAGAAAAAAGGCACAGCGTAACATAGCGTGACAGTTAAGGCCAAATGCCTGCCGGCCCTCTTAATCCTGAATTCCCGCGAAGTTCCGTGGATATCTCGATGCTACGGGGGTGTCCGGAGCAGCCACTTGGGCCGATCTAGCGGCGACAAATCGCTGGTCGAACGTTAAATAACCGATAAAGTTGGCGCACCATGTGCCGGTCATAATTCACGGATAGTGTATCGGAGTTACTACGACGCCTCGCGATTCGCCGGGTTGCGTCCGGTTTGTTCGGCAAATATTTGCGATTTTTCTCGAATGGTGCAATCTGCGATCCTATCGAAGCGCAAAGACCATTAATGACCGGCAGCCAAGTTTGAAATAATGACCCGTCGAACTGTTTGTGTCCCTGAGTTTGTTGAATGAGCTTTCGGTTCGTGTATCGAACAGCAGATACATGACACGTTGCGCACGTTACGGTGGCTGTGAATCTGCTATTGCTTATCGCGAATCCTAATATCAGAGTGTGACCACACAGACCTAAATTGCACAATTTTTGTCAGTTGTAAACAAATAATTTAATGTAAAGTCGAATTGGAGCACCGTCTGCAACATATCTTCGATATATTCTTTCCTAAAAAAAAGTTGTATTTTGTCGACCTAAAGTGGCGACGCCTTTGGATAGTATCTACCCCTTATCGGTTATCCTTTAATAGTACTGTACTACTCCGAAATTATAGAATTGTCACTACATCACAAGGAATTAGCCTGATGTTCACCTTTTCGGTAACATGTCAACTGTGGCGAAACGGAACCAAAGAAATCTCCATGATGCCGAGCGTAATTATTGGGTTGTTGCAAATGAAATGAACGTTTCTGAATCTGTAACATAAACTTTTATTTTGCAAGCTTTATTCATATTCCATTAATCGAAATAATTTCCAGCGAAATTAACAGTAGAACGACGGAGCAATAAATGCGACTGACTGTATGGTATATTGCTTTGTAACAGTGCCCATTCCGACTACATACAACTGTTATTGTAATATGAGCTTCAATGAAGAGGTTCATTAAAAAATGTCCGATAAAAACATTTTTACAATTTCAGTAGTTGTAAAAGAAAAAATTAGGAACCAGTCATTTTAACTGCTCCGGTCGTTCTAGTGTTAATCCACTTCTTCCATCGTGATACAAGTGCCCCAATGCCTTCCTGGTAGAAATCTAATAAATCTGAGGCAATAAATTCATCAAATGCAGTTTTTACAGCACATTCTACTTTCAATATTTGTCCATTTAAAAAGGCATCTAGGAGCTTGAAGAAAATGGTAATCAGTAAGTGGCGGGTCAGGCGAATAAGGGGGTGAGGGAGAACTTCACACTTCGACTCCACTAACTTTTTTACAGTTTCTTTCGCAATATGTGCCCGAGCATTATCGTGAAACAATAATACACCACGTCTATTGGCTAATGCCGACCGTTGAACACGTACATTATATCAATTTCCTGACAGTATTTATCAGCATTTATGGTTTCACGTTTTTTTTCTTCAAAATGAGTAATGTACAACAGCCTTTGCTGGCCACCATACACACGTCAATGTTTTTCGCGAATGAAGGTTCGGTTTCGGCAATATGTTTTGGAGTTTCATCTGCATCTAGCCACTGTGCAGAATGTTGTCGATTGTCGTAGAGAATCCATTTTTCGTCACATGTAATTATCCTGTTTAATATGCCTTGATTATTCTGTCGAAAAAATAATTAAGAACTGTAGGAGTATGAATGAGACAGACCAAGGGCGCAGTTTATGATTACGGTGCGGGCGTGACTTCAGGCTATTTTTGAGATTTAGCGGAACTTCATGTTTTATGGTGATAGACTTATGGTAGAGACTTCCTTGTTTAGCTAAAGGTCTCAATAGTCGTTGACGTTTGTTGACGTTGAACTAGGCAGGCGAAGAGGGAAATTGATCAGTTTCCCTCACCCCGTCGCCTCTTCGAGGGTATTATTATAAAAGGGATGAATGCGAAGAATGTCAGTTAGTAGTTAGTTGGAGAGTCTGAGAGTTGAGAGTCAGTTGGGAGTTGCTAGTTGAGAGTTGAGAGCAAAGAGTTGAGAGTTGAGAGTCGAGAGTCGTGAGTCGAGAGTCGGTAGAGAGAGAGTCAGCTAGTAGAGCGAGTTAATATTGAATAAAGAGTTTTATTGAGACCGACGTCTTCAGATCATTTCACCCGTTACGCCGCACCCTATAAGTAGGAGTTTCCATAAAATATTCCTACAGAACTGATCTTGTTTCTTTCAGTGAGTTCATTTGGGACCCATTTATCTGACATTTTTACTTTTCCCAAAGTCTTCAGAAGTCGGGAGTCAGTTGAATAGTTTATATTGGTTCTTTCCGCGATTTCCCAAACAGTTAGACGTGAATCCCTTTCAACTATCTCTTTGAAACCTGAATCTTTAACAGCTGATGGCTTATGGCCACGAGGCTCATTTTCCAGATTTGTATCACCGGAACGAAATTTTTCAAACCAACACCTTATGGTCCAATCACTCGGTATACCTTCGTCAATAGCAGAATTTATGTTTTTCGCTGTTTCAGGTGCAGTATGTCCAAGTTTGAACTCGTACAAGTAAATTATATGAATTTCCTTTTTATCCATGGGGAACGAAAATCGATTTTGAATCACGTACACTGTACAATATCAATAAATATGTACTTTTCGTATTGTAAAACTTTAACGCCATCTGCCGTGGAAAAAAACTAGACTACAAAGACGGGAAGTTTCAAATGTGAAAAACGGTCATTTTAATTGCAACAACCTAATAGGTAGCGGATCTTCATGCAAAATAAAAATTAGTCATAAATTATACGAAACAGTAGCCACATAGAAGATTCTTTTAACACGTTGACTGCCATGTCACCTAAATGTGGGTGACGGAATTATTTGTCCAGGTTTTAAAATGAATTTTTACGTTGATATATTCTACCAAATTTGGTTAGGATCTGTGAAATGCAAGAAGGTTGGATGACTACTCAATATCATACATTTAATTTTTTCAATTTTTATTTCATTTGAGGTTTCTAGTTTGACGGTCAAAGTGCTAATAGTCTGAATAAGTTGCAAACAATACGTTCTTCAATTCTTCTATTCCATTATTTTCAATTACTCCTTCTCGCTCGGGTCATATATCAGTGCACAACAAATCCAACTACCCACGTGACACCACTTGGCATCGTTCGGCTGGAAAGGGTTAATTGCACGTTAGCGAGAATAGAACCTTGTTTGTCGAAGTCTCACCTTCGAACTTCGCTCACCCCATGGATCCAGGTCCGATTTCCGTCTGGATCGAGGGATGCCGGGTAGAAGGGGGCGGCCGTCGGCATCGGGGGTGGGCAACGGAATAAAAAAGAGAATATTACGGGAGCCAGCGTGGAATCGAGCCGCGCCATAAAACCGCCGTTACTTCCATATAAGCCAAGCACGACCGGCTCCTAACGCGGATCGATGAATAGAAATCACCCACGTTTCGCGCACACGTACCGCTCGAGGACGATGTCGCGCGACACGCGTGCAGAATATGGGAACCCATAAGGCGGCGTCGCGCAACCGACCGAGACCTAACCGGGCTCTCTGTGCTTACATGCGTAGACGTTGCCGGATCGGATGATTTATCCGGATATCTTCGCCCGTGTGACGGTTATGAAGCCAATTTCGTTAGGGTAACACGATGCGAGTTTAGTTGCCACCGGCGGCGTGGCGTTTTCTCGTCGTTTCGACCCGCGAGCGTGACCCGACGCGTTACGGGCTGACTCGGGATCAAGATGTTCCGGCGAGGCCCCTACTTCAAAATTAATAAACTGCCGATCCTCCTGCAAACCCGCATTTTCCTAGACCGTTCCATAAAAGACGCGGTAAGTGAAACATTTATATTTCACCAGTGGAACACACCGTCCGATCCAAATCGACGTCGTTGAAGTGGGTAAGGAGGTATAAAATAACCAGGATCGTCCTCACTTCGTTTATTAATAAAATCGGTAAGCGCGAATTGTTGTCTCGGAGGCTCGCGATGGACTGGCCACTCTCGTTGCATTCTTAAACACGACGGAGTTCGAAAAGACAAAAAGATAGGGGAGAAAAAGAAAGGAGAATAGAAAAGGAAAACTTGAGAAGACGATGACAGCGATAGGGACAGCGGAAAGGAGTCATAAACAGAGAAAGCTAAGAGGTAGGCGAAGGACCGAGCCTAACGAAAACCAGAACCCTGGCGACGTTTTCAAGGATGCATTGGAAATTCGTGAAGGGCCGGCCACCAAATGTGCGACTAGCACACAGGAAATAGAGAATAATAGCATGACAGAGTTGGAAAGGAAAGAGAAATTCTTAGAAGAAATGTATGCATTGGCGTACGTGGTGATATTGCCACCACATCCTATTCATTGTTTTTTTTTTTATTATAGGCATTTCAGATCTCAGTCGAGATCCATTTCTGCCGCACCGAGGCAGTTTACAGTACATACATATACACATTCGTACAGACACAGTCCACGCTAAATTAAATCAAATTCGCATCTTACATTTTTTCAAGAACTTGAAAATAAGAAGACAAGCTCCAATATTGGGTCGGGCAATGAACATTTCCAAATTTAAGGGCAACTGAAGGTTAATTTCACGCAACTGCTGAATTAGTTCAGATCGCTGTACATCGAAGAGACTACATTGCCAAACAATATGATTCATGTCCTGACTACTATTTCGGGTCACTAACAATTCCTACACGAAATAGAGACGCATTAAGACTATAATGATCGGTTCTGCTCCGATTAATAGTTACAATAAATTCTGGTGAGAGCCGTTCGTGTTTAAACCATGGCTTAGACCTTCCAGTATAATATTGGTTAACAAATATTTTCCCATAGGCCACACTAAGGGAACACACTCGTTCCTGATAACAAAGGGGCCAGTACCAATATGTGAAACATGCAGCATACCGACATCAATTAACCACCTGATATTATCTTGCCCAAAATACAATACACTGCGAGAAAGATTCAAAATAGGAACAACACTGAAAGAGAATCTTGACGAAGATAAAATAAAAGATCTACTAGAATTTATTAAGGAATCGAAAATCCAGGAAGTTATACTATAATGATACACCTGTTCGTCGCTAATAACCATGCAGTTGATGCGACGTAAACCCTTGATGGAAAAAAAAAATATTTTCCCCTTCACCAAGCCTTGCTCTTTTATAATCTTCTTGGTTTGCATATGCGCATTTCTCTTGAACTCCTCATACAAGTCAGTAAATGGGATTGGTACTGTTGAGGCATTGCAGGTTTCTGCGGCTGATTTAGCTAGACTGTCCGCAAGTTCATTACCTTGAATACCCTTATGGAAGGGGATCCAATAAAATTTAATGCCATTGCTGTTCTGATTGTTTATGTCCTATTCATTGTGATCGATAAAGATGTTTTGTTTCAGAACCTTGTACAAATGCAGTTTGAAATGTGCGTCGTGGTGGTGGCTGCAGATGGACGTCCTGTTTGACGATCTTTCAACTATGGGAGCTCAAACTTGAACCAGTTTCAAAATATGATTAACACTAGAACAACCGATGATTGACGTATACGTATACCTACTTCTACGGAGGGCTCAAAATGACTTGTTTTTGTTTATTTCTTCCAGTAATTTACTGCTTCATGAAAATTTTCCTATAGTTTCTAAGTTATTTTATGGGTTATAATGTTTCTGCCGATCCCGATAAAAAACAGAATTCCGATTTTATGAAAGTATTATGGCACAAAATAACGTCTCCTCTGTCAGCGTTTCTTTTTTACTAAATCCGAAATATTTTCTGCGAAGCAAGAGCATCGAAAACAGAAGTATATCAACATATACAAGCGTTACATGTATTTATATACAAGCGAAGATATTACAATATGAAGCAATTAAAACAAGAATGAAAAAATCACAAATTTACCAACGTTTCGTGGGGGTCAAAATGACTCATCTCGGTATATGTAGGTATACTACATCAAATTTTACAACAAAAAAACCAAAAAGAATGAAAACAGCTTTACAGAATTAATTGTTTAGATATTTTAGAAAAAGTCATGCAAAATATTATAGAACAATATGTACTGGAAATGTCTAATGATTAACAGAAATGCCAAACAAGTCATTTGGACCCCCCTTGGTTGTTCTAGTGTTGACCAGTTAAGCGTGGAATTTAGTTTTAAAGACCCCCCACAGTGTGCGGAATTAAAATCAAACAATGACGTGCATTCGCGTCGAACACAAGGCAAAATAGTCCTATTATAAATTTTATGAAAAACGGGGATGAAATACATTTTTACTTCATAAAAACTTAAAAATTTATTTCTGAAAAGGTTATTGTTATTACAAACTTAAAAATTCTCAAATAATAATAAAATACGTAAACAAGAAAAACACATGTAGAAAGAAAATAATATTAAGAATTTCAATTGAGTTCGGTGTGATATTTCGGTTTCGGTGTGTTTTTTTTCTTTTGTCTAGGACTCTGCATTGTCAAGTAACGGGTATTGGCCCAACTAAATGTTTAGGCAATTTCTTCGCGAATCAACACTCGCCATTGCAGTCGCGGCTTACGTATGCAATTGGTTTCGGGTCACGAGGCAACCACTCCGTAATATAAAGAAAACATCCCACCAAATAATATTCTTATGGTATTTTCAAGTCTTGCCCCATCGCAGTAAAAACCAGTTCTCCGGAGATTGACAATAATAAAATCATTCGGCGTTAAACCTTTACCTAGTCGCGATACGATTTGTCCCAATTCCAGGGTCGACGCGACAGGATATGTGTTATATGTGAATATTTTTCACGACGAGTATACACGTCGAACGCACCGTAATAGAGATTTGGTTTGACGTGTGTACACGTCAAACACACTTAACTGGTTAATATGTACTGCAAGGGATTTTTGCTGGTTTAACCGTTAGAAGTCGGTTGGTTTGTTCCTATCTGATATGTGTGTGCGATGTTTAAATGGAATTATCCATTCGTATTTCTAATACTTGGTGATATACAGGTGATTATGTGAGTATGTATGTACGGTTACCGTTTCAAGTTCTATGTGCATCAGTCTTATGTGTATGCGATTTCTAAGTACGATGACGTTTGATTTGCCTCGATTGGTGTATGTTGGTAGAGATGTGGTAGAGATGTGGATGTGCGGTTATATGTGGCGTATAGGTTCAGATCCAAGTCAGCTATCCTCTAGTTTATGGTTGTTTGATCGCGTTGCAGTGTGCCCGATGTACTTATAATCTTCGTAACAGCGCTTGTTTCTCAATCCTTTTGAACATTTTCTTTTTGTTTAAGTCGATAGGAAATTTCCTCAGAAAAACGATAAAAAAGTTAGAAAATGATCAGAGATGTTCTTGTACGTTATTTTCAAAATAAAGTGAACGGTTATATTGGGCGGAGCGGCTCAGGTAGTCGGGCTCTCGCCGGAAACGCTTGTGCTTCTCGAAAAGAAGAAAAACCGGCAGAACGATGATCTGTTGATCTGTTCTGTGGCCTTCTAATTGCAGATTAGCAAAAAACCGTGGTAAGTTCAAGTGAATTAAGATGTTTTCACGATTTTTCTGTTACTCAAACTTTAAACGCATTTTTCTCGAAAGGCAAAATTTCGCACGCCGTGCAACGTAGCTCAAAAACCGATTACTCGATCTTTATGAAACCTGGTGTATATATTCTATAAATAATTGGCCACAACATGACGAGTTGTAGCTTTTTAATTTTTTATTTAAAACATTGTTATGAACAGAAAATCCGTTTTTTCTTTTAAAACTTCGTCATGTTTGCAATTTTGAAAATTTTGATAGAAGAAGAATGCCATGTTGTGCGTTTTTGCATAAACTAACGATTTCATTTTGATTTTTTTGTTTCGGATAATTTTTGTGCATTGCACGCGGCACGGCGCGTTTACAGGATGCCATTTTTAAGCCGCCATTGTTTTATTTAAATTATAACATTGATAAACGATACCCCAAACTTTAAATCAATCTACGCATTATATTTTTCAAAAAAAAATTCTTGAAAAACAGACCATTTATACAAAGTTCCCCCTTAAAAGGGACAATTCTATTCTTGATCGAGACCTTCGAACCTCGATTACGTTTGAATTAAGTTTCGAATTGTTTGTTTACAGATCCCGAGGAAAGAAAAGGTTCGCTAATGTAGTGGCGGCAGCTGGTACGCAGAGCTTCATGACGGACCCGTTGAATGCTACCATAGAAGACCCAGAGTGAAGCATTCAGCTTGCAGTAATCGTCCCGCGAATGCTAACGGCAGTAAGTAATTCCGCTCATAATCGATGATGACACGGTGACACACAGTGAAACAGAAGACCGAGAGTTAATCATTTCGGCTTACAGCGATTCGGTCCCGAGTGCTAATGGCAGTAAGTGACTTTACTCACGAGCGGGCAATCGATTAATGACACTGTGACCGCTGCGTAATACACGAGGCCATAAAACCCGCAAAGGTCAGTATAATAACTCGGAAGCTTGTTTCCCGCGTACAGCAGCCGCCCCGAAGGGAACTGATGAAGTAATTCCGTGGCCGAAGCGCGGCTCCTGTCACCGGAGCAATAAGCTCTAAATATTATTGGGGGACGAGGAGAAAGAACAAAAAAGAAAAAATTCCGCCATCTCTCCTGCGTTTTCTCCGGGCGACTTCTATCCACCCCGTTTCCCGTTTATTTCCACGGGAAACTCGTTAGGTATTAAGGCAGAGCCGACCGTTTCCCTTCCTTTATGCTCTGTTAAGGCATAAAAGAACTGCCGTAAAACGAGGTATCGTAAATACAATCGAGTAAGCAGCATCCAGGAAAGAGGTCCACCTTGCGTAACTGAGCATTGCCCGTGCGTTATGCCGGTTTTATGTGCGCGGACGATCCTGAGTCTCGCGTATCGGATACGCCGCAAGGATTTCTTCGGGTAGATCTACGAGCAACAGCGCGATGCTTGCTATCTGCCTTCCCTCTCTCCCTCTCTCTCTCTCCCCCTCTCTCTCTTTTTCTCTTCCTCACCCTTTCTCTTGAACCTCGCGATACTTCCCGCAGCTTAATTGCCGTATACGTCTTCATGAAGCCAGCGTCGAGGAAGTGTACTTTATTGCCCAAGATGAGCAAACGGTGGGAAGTATCAATGAATCGGAATTTCCCGCGGATCCTTCCTCGATCTTCTTTCCCGAACAAAGCCGCCCCGATTTTCTTCCTGTACATGGTGTCCACTGAAATAAACGACCGGACTTCTGGTCTGACAATAACAGCAATTTCTGTGGTAAACGAATTACGACTGGGTTCAATTTGTTACCGAGATCAAGCACACGTGCTGCAGCCACGCCTCTCTTCGGTGTGATTCGTTCGGATGGATACTGGTCACGCCCAGATCGGGCCTATGTTAAGCCACGCCTATATTACACCCAATTAAGTTCAAATACTGTCTAAATATTGGACGGATAGTCAGAACAATATAGGTATTGAGTGGTATCTCGAATTAGGTGTAAACTATACGGGTTGGTCTGTTTAAGTAAGGCTTATTTTATTAGGAATATTCTTTGCAGAAGGTCATTTTTTTCGGAGATATCAAGGTCATCGGTGTTTTTTGATACATAGCTAAGTTTCTTTTTTTGCATCGTGCAACTGATCGAAAAATACATTCAGATATGTATAAAATAACATGACCTTGAAATGACCTTGATCTTCGAAAATTAAAGTTTTACCTAGAACCGATGTCGACTCCTGAACCTGTGAACGCGAAGAAAATATTTTCGAAAAATGACCTTGACAAATCCGACGAAAATTACTTTCGGAACAAAATATTCTTAGATATTTGGTCCACTGACACCGTGCACGTTACATAACGTTACGTTATTTTTTGCATCAGAAAAACCTGAAGAGATATTTAGGTGGTCTTACTTAAACGGACTACCCTGTATTGATAACATATTATGTCCAATATACAGTGTGTCCCACCAGCTCCGTTGTAGGATTTAAGAAACTACATAATATGGTATAAATGATGTTGTTGCAAGTCGAGGTGTAGAGAAGATATAGAGGTCACCTTCGTGCTCGATCTTATGCTCGATTTCGATAGATTAGCGTTTTCTGAGGGTAAAAGTACTAAAGTGTATTTGTCCTAAAACTTACCATTCTCAGGTGTTACGCCGTATTTCTTTGGTAACAATTCCTCGTTAAAGGTGCCATATATTATCATTTCACCCGTTACTCCGAAGATCCGCAAGAATTCCATGTTTTTACCCCGGTTTTATTAACTTTCTTCTTTGTCTGTTCGGTACAAATTTTGCAATTGATTTTAAACCAACTTCCCGATCAGCTAGGGACTCGAAGCTTTAAACATAGCCCAGACCTGGATGACAACACGCACAAGACTAAAAAGCAGAAAATAATAAATATTAGATAATAAATTAGATAATATTTAGATAATAAAATGTTGAATATAGCACATTTTTAAGACGCACTAAAACGTATGAAATAATTGTTCCTAGCCCCGTACAGATAGTCCTGAAAATTCACAATCACAAATTTTCAGGACTATCTGTTTGGGGCTACGAATCTGCGTGGGGCTGGAAGGAATTATTTTATACTTTTTAATCTGTCTTAAAAACGTGGTATACTAAAAATTTTTTTATTTAAATAATTTTCGAATTGTGGCTGCGAGAAGTGGCACGATACTTATGAACCGATGGACGTGGCCGGTGTAGCGGGGTGGCAGAGGACTCGGCTGCACTCGAAGTTGTTGAACTTTTCTGACCATTGTCTGTGTCGTGCTCGCACGGCTAGGAAACTCTCGAGCCGCGTTTCTCGTCGTCGTACGGTGGGGGACGGCGTTGCACTTGCATCGGGGTAACATGAAACTGCAGTATCTCATGCGAGATAAAACAAAAGGAGCGCGGAAAGTATCAATGAATCGGTATTTCTTTGGTGGCTCTTCGATCTTTCTACGTGATCGAAGGGTATTCGATTGGTTGGCGCGGCAGTCGCTCCCTCTCGTTCTCCCCTTCCCCCCCTCTCCTTCTCTCTCGTCCTACAATGAAACCGGCCGTGCACCGTCTGTTATTGAGTATGCGGCTGTGGTCGTGTGTCTCTTTGCGGCGGTATCGTACGGCCCCGTATGCCGGCAATAAAAAGGGAACCGGAAGACGTGGATGGAGTGTAGAAGTGGCGAACGACAATACTTCCCTGCGCGGTCGGCTTTCTCCCACCTGAACGCCCGAGTTAGTCTCGATGTCTGATACCACGGCGACGGAGTCATAGAAAAACTTTTTTTACCCCCGGCGGCCCGGGGATCGCTCGATCGCGACGACAACGACGATCCAAGTAACAACGCACGAAACTTACTTATTTCCTGGCTCCTCGGGACCTCCGTAAATAACTCCGGCTTCTATCAAAAACATATCGACGACGTTTCCGTTGAGGATCGAGCCTCCCACTCCCCCCACCCCTCCTCGCAAAAACCTCGAAAAACAATATCACCGCTCGGAGAAAGGAAATTTATTGGAGGCCCTCGCTACCATTCGCAACACCGCGTCCGAAAATATTTGATCGGCCGCTTGGTCGAGAATGAACCTGACACTGTTGCCCGGCGAAATGCGAATCGATGCTCTGGAGCCTCTATACACTCGATATTAATTCGTTTAAGAGCCGCTCTAGTGTCTACCTTTCGAAAATCGATTTTTTTAATATTCTCCCGAATAACGTACTTTCGAAAGTATGTGTTCCTATGGCTGAACCATTACAATGAACAAAGTTAATGCCTGGATTGCCCATTGATTGCTAGAAGCGGGACATAAAGGACCTCAAAGGATTCTGGTGTGAATCTTTCAAAAATTGATTTCTTTCGTACTTTCCTGAAGAACGTAGTTTTCAAAATAAACTGACTGGACTTCTAGAATGAACAAGAGGTTAGATTACGGATTTTCATGGGAAATGAAACTTGCCAGCATCGGTAGAAAGAAACAGGACCTTTATGTAACATTTGTCCTTTGTGCATTGTTCTGTAATATTCCCACGTGTAAAATATCATACACCAAGTTTTATCGATTTGTTTGTTACGTTTCTGTTGCAGAAGTAAGCAGCGATGCTCGAGAGCAGTGATGTAAACGCCGTAGTAACCGGTAACCTACATCGTGTTCTATTTTTTCTCTTTTCTCGTACCGGGTACAGTCACGTCACAAAGCCCAATCACTGGCCAGGATCGTAAAGAAGATGTCTCTACATTCAAAAAGCAATCGATAATGTAAAATAACTTTTTCCCCACGGCGCATCGTTTTCGCGATAATCCAGTTACGTGGTTTATGGGGCACGCTTTCGAACGTATAACAGGTCGGACCGGTACTGGATATTACTGCTCATATAATCCATTTTTCATTGACCTTTCTAATTTACATCACACCAATTTGGAATCATTGTGGAGCGCGAATAATGCCCGCCAGTTTTCCGCGAGTTATAACTATACCGACGGGTGTAATTAATATTAAAATAAAACCCTTTCGAAAACAATGCGATCGTTCGTTTCACCAATTTACTCGGCCGCTTAAAAAATTACAACAATCGAGCCGGGCGGTTTTCCGCTTTGCAACTTTCATGCGCACTTAACAGAACAAAATGCATATTTAACTAATAACTGTGCTTCCCCTAGGCGTTTAATTCGTTGTTTTTGTGGGACAGTGTCGCGGCAGGCTAATTACAGTTTTCATCGAGCTCCACCAATCCCCTCGAAAGTTTTCTTTCTGCGTCGCTGGGGATCATTCAGAGAGTGTTTATCCTCCGGATAATAAAATATCAACGAAACTTCGCGCAGATCTTGCTCGATGATCCCGTTCGTTCGATGACCGTCACGTGCCGGCGACAACAGCCCCTTCGCGGGGCGCGAGCCAAATGCAAATCTTATCGCGGCTTTACAAAAGGGTATGAGGCGGGGGTGCGGCTGATACGCGGCCGGAAGTTACGTTTGATATCTGTGCCCGACGAACCGGCCTGTCCAACTCATCCCCGGTCTGGGTTTTATCTTGGCGAGAGGATCCTGAACGCGCCGCGATAAATACCCACTCGATATAATGGATGGGGAGCGCGCACACCAACAGTCACAGTGGAACATAAATCCTATTTGTTTCGTGGAAGACTCGCATACGCGTACTCCTCCCATACCCCTGCACCCCCTTCGAAATAGATATTATTCATTAATCTCGGCTGAAGCAATCCTAAGCTCTTGAACAGCTGAAATAGCTATCAACGTCATGCCACGTACACTGGTTCCATGACAGTGACTACTGCCACGAGGAGCACTCACGGAAATAGTATCAATGTTATTATAAAGGATGTGCAAGGTACCGATCCTACATTGTTGTCGTAAGTTAAACATAAAAATTTTCTACCTGGATGAAAACAAACTTTATTTCCTTTCTTAATATGCTGAATAAGCTGAAAATAGTGTAACAGTATTTTTAAATATTTCCAATATTTTTACTGTTTTAACTTGTCACAGATGTACGAGATACGCACAATTCAATAGAATAGAGCTACTCTCAGTAGATGCTCGCAGTAGATACTCTCAGTGTTAGCCAGACACTCTTTGGAACAGAGTAGCTTTTTAAAAATTGGATGAAACGACTTGAACTTTTTTCACACGTTAGAAGAATTAGTTTGCTAGACGCAACGTGAAAGAAATTTTTAGAATGTTGCAATTGGTTAGAAGAATGAAAGAAATTGTTATATCAAGACCTCAATTCACAGCAGTGGTAAACCCACAGTATTAAAACATTTACTTTGCGAATCTGAAGATTCTCACCTCGATAGGGCTAGTGAAAAGAATTAAGGGGTTAAGGAACGAACCGATCTGAATTCATCTACGATTAAAACAAAATACACAAAGCAACTTCGCTGACTACCCCGCAGTGAATGCAACGTGAAGCTAAAAAAAATTTTTTTGCAAATCGATACCAATCCCCGTGGTGAAAGCTTTATAAAACGTCCCCAGGTTTTAATAAGCGGTATTTATTCGTCGTTCTCATTACGTTTATTTATTCTTCAGATTACAGCGAACGGTATCGCGAGAGCCACCCCTGCGCCTCGTATTTTCGTTAATAAAATAACCAGGGTAGATAAGCGACCAACGATGACGCAGCGAATATGTTAACGTCCAGGCGGCCGATTAATCGCGATACCGGTAACAAACGCGCGGGTACCACCCCCGTGGCACCTTCTGGTCCGGGGCAGCCTTCGATTATTTCGAATTAATCCAGATCGACCGGATAAAAATGTAACCGGGGTGGGTTCCAGTAAATTTCGAATCAATCCTCGGCCCCATGTTTGCAGCCGTTCTCGGTTACACGGCCGAATACTACGGGCCATTGAGTTTTCCATGCGATCCCCCGACAGGGGCTGCTACCCCTCGCGAAATCCTTTCGAAATCGTGCGGTAAGTGATCCCCTGATCCACCCGTCGCGCACCAGACCTATAACTCTGCCAGCACGACTTGGCCGGCTTCCATTCGCGGAAACAACCCCCCGCGACCCGCTACCACCATAGAACATACCGTGCACAAGGGGGGACGGAGACAGGGGGTCGTGAACTTCGGCTGGTTAGTGTTATGTTTTTCCCAGACGCCACAGCTTATGGTCCCGCTGCCACCACCCCCCCCCTCCCGCTCTCGCGGCTCACACTTCGACTTCCGTTACAGGCCATTTACTATGAATTGTGTAATTAGACCTGTGCACCCCACCATCCGCTGTGGAATTACGGCCACGCGAAACTTTTGCGGTACATCCTTCTTTGCACTGACAATATAGAAATATACGGGGTGACATAGTATGGGTGGTACAAGCAGGCATCAGGTGATTCTGTTTGGAGAAACAAATAAAAAAGTCTTATAACATTTTCTCGTTTGACGCTCTGTTTTCGAGAAAATTGAGTTTGAGTTTCGGAGAAGTAGAATTGGCTGGTCGTGGTCAGACGCGACGGACTGAAATTTACAGGTACGATTGTAACATCCGGAAGTCTATTTTAACATCAGTGCCAAAGAGAAACAGAAACATGAAAAATTTCGAAAATCTAACCGACACGGAACTCTTCGAATATAGTCTCTATTTCTTGAAATTTCATATAAGCTGGATATGCTGTGACCCTGATAAACTTAGAACTTCCTATTCCAGTCGATGTGTACAATTGTTTATCAACAGGTTATGTCAATTTACTATAATTGTTCCGTCTGTTTTTTCTATGTTTCTATCCTGACACGGACTTGAAAATCGTCTTAACATTATCAGAATTGGTAACACGGTTATAAAAGCTAATGGACACGATGTTCATACCCGGAAATCTATTTTCGCTTGTTTCACAGCTATAGTGTGCTGCTGTCACGAGTTGATAGCGGCTGTGGTTAGACCATAACCAGCGGCGAAACGTGATTATAATCGAGACAATATTGCAGCAACTTTTTAGTGGGTATTTGGGAACCATTGAAGTCGGAGAAGCTTGCTTTGATCTTCAAACTATTTTGAACGGTATGCACTCAAATAAAATGCAATTTGTGCTGGGCAGTTAACGTTTAGGACGTAATTCGTATTCTCAGTGCAGTTTCATGGGAAGAGCGCTGCAATAGCCGAGATAGTTTGCGATTATTATAGAAAAGTCTCTCAGGTAGCTTGAAAATCAATTACTCAGAATTAGTGTCAATTTCAGTGGCTGAGAATGCATTTCAGTTTCGTCGACAATATGAAAATTCTACGGTCCCGTGTATTTTCATTGCTAGCATCAACTGCATGAATTCTCCTCAAATAAGAAATCCTATTCGCAGGTGTACTTATGTCAACACTGGATCTCGATTCATACATCCAGGTCAAAAGTGGTCACATATCAATTTTGAATTCTCGTAAAATCAATACTGTCGGTGAACAAGACTGTAGCACAATATCCAAATATTAAGTTGACTGAAATATTCTTTCTAAAGTCAGTTATCGCAAGAAAGGATTTTTGGATTCGATATTCTTTATTTTCGTTCGTCTTTTTCTTCACGGCATAGTTTTAGTAGTTCCATCAATGACGTTTCTATGAAAATACTGTGTCATGAACAGAAGAAAAATGGCGTAGTCAATTAAAATAATTAAGAAAATAGTGATAAAAAGAGCTACAAATTTGATCAGCTTCATACTTGGCTCGTGTAAGACAATAAAGACTAGTCAAGTAGAATAAAATGCAATTGTGTTTGACAGTGAGGTATTATAAAACTAAGTAGAAACGGAACGTTTTAGCCAGCCCAATATTTTCTCCATAAGTTTTTGTGTTCTTCGCGTGAACTTTCTGTTTTGCATTCGTCACAAGTGAGAGATTTTTGCGAAAAAGATAAATGTAATAACTGAACAAAAACGGACGAAAAGAGCTACAAATTTGATTAGCTGTATACTTCGCTTGTGTAAGACAATAAAGGCTAGGTTCTACCTTTCAGTCAAGTAGAATAAAATGCAATTGTGTTTGACAGTGAGGTATTATACAATTAAGTACAAACGGAACGTTTTAGCCAGCCCAATATTTTCTCCATAGTGTTTTGAGTTCTTTGCGTGAGTTTTTTGTGTATACGTCACATTTGAGAGAGAGAGAGAGAGAGAAAAAGAGAGAGAACTTTTCAATTTTCTAGAACACGAGACGAGGGTTGAAACAACGCCCAGTCCCATGAAGTTTATACCAACTATAATGCGCACTCGGCGACGATATTACGTCTTGGCTAGACGGTCCGCTTATGATTCCAGACAGCCGTGTCTTGCGTGACGTTAGGTCTGTATTCCACTGCTGCCCCATTAAACCCGCTGTTAGCATTACGATTTTTTAATCGATTCGCGGAAAGCCCGGAGACACGGAATAGATTGTAACCGTTTCTATAATACACATGGCTCCCGTACTATCGCGCCCCATAATTTTCACATTTCCCTGTTTACGATCAATCACGTAACGCTTAGTAGCTCGTACCAGCTTTGGTAGCTGTTCCTTTGAGGTTTCAATGTAATAATTTTCCGCTCCAATCCCAGAAACGAGATTTCTTTTTAATACGAATTCTGCCTCTGCGTATTTTGCCAGAACAATAGGGACCTGCTAAGCTGTATTATAAGTAAGGAAGATTTAACTGCACAAAGGACTAAATATTGTCTCTGTGTGAGATCGGTAAATTGAACAGTTTTATTCCTGTCGAGACTCGTAGAAGTTCTCGAGAAGCAATAAAACAACGTTCAATATTTAAGTACACTTTTCGGTTATTCTCGATTTTCCAACGTTATTTCCAGAGGAAATAAAATTTATTACTGTACCCTCTAAGTTTATTTATAAAAATAATGTCCCAATTTTATCTCCTCGCTAAAGTTACTATTTGAAGGAAAATTCAATTTCTGTTTAACCCGTTGCGCATACGATAAATATAAATTTTCTTTTCTCTTCCGTGAATCGTATTGATCATGGCATTCGTCATGACGACAACTGCAACATTATTTATTAAAAGATATATATATATATATATATATATATATTATATAGTCGATTAGAAAATCAAGGACACATTAATTTTTTATTTGAAATAAAATTTTTTAAAATTTTTTATATTGAATTTTATAGAAGAGTAATTACTAATTGATTTTTGTTTGAAACATTTTCTTGTCAGAGTGCCAGAAATGTTCGAAAAATTGTAATAACATGTGAATAATGAATGATATTTAGTATATTATTGAAACAAATGGTAATATTTGAAGTCTGTATTCGTAGGTGTTTTTCGTATAAAAAGACAAACAATTTTGCCATATACATCATTTTGCTATCTGCAGTAGTTACCAAGATATTCTTGGAAAATGTGTTTTAGCTGTTACCAGGTTTTAAAACAACAAAATAATCTTTAATTCTGGAGATAATGTGTTTTTTGTATCTTAAATTGCGATTATTCGGCCATCTTATCTTAAAAGAATAATATGACAACCTTAAGAACCTCTTAACGCTCCGTGCAATTCCGGTTACAGAGGCGCTTTAAACAATAATAACTTTTGCGTCGGGACCGAATGAGATGTGAATCTTGCATGATTTTATAAAGAAAAGTGTACTGAAAAGATATCCTTTACCAATGATCGAAAACTTTGACAATCCTCTTTAGTTTACTAAGCATTGTTATTTTAATACATTATAAATATTTGTGACTACGTTGTCTCCCCAGGACGACTCTACGACCGTATTCGGAGCGTGTCTCTGGAAGACTCTTCTCTAGACGCTCGACTGACTCTCTCTTTAACGCCTTCGTTTGCCCTGGTAAAAATCCTGAACAACCCTGATTGG
>CM052130.1:22370216-22440549 GCA_028454255.1 Halictus ligatus
GTTTTTGTCATGGGTTTGTGCAATGCGATACGCCCGTACACGAAATTAATCTGCAAATTTAGTCTACGATGTCCGAGATATTCGAACTTTTGTGCTTGTTTTCGTTGCTTTTACGTTTTCTCTTTCCCTTCGGCTCTTTTTACTTGTCATCTTTTTGTCCTCCTCGGTTTCTTAGCCACTAAGGGCCCAGAGAATAGTATCGGTCTCCTAGGAGCTCTTTGTCGAAGTGTCCCCGGGAAACGAAGACATAATATTGCACAACTTTAGTGAACATTTATGGAGGCCTTGGGGTATCCAGGGCTTAACAAAAATTCTAGGCCTACGAAAAATTATGGATCTTCTAAGGGTTGTTTTGGCGATTGCATTGTATTGGAGAGATCTGTAGAATAATAGAATAGAAAGCCTTTCTGGTAGAAATCTGATAAATGTGTGGCAATAAATTCATCAAATGCAGTTTTTACAGCACATTCTACTTTCAATATTTGTCCATTTAAAAAGGCATCTAGGAGCTTGAAGAAAATGGTAATCAGTAAGTGGCAGGTTAGGCGAATAAGGAGGTTGAAGGAGAACTTCACACTTCAACTCTGCTAATTTTATCACAGTTTGTTTCGCAATATGTAGCCGAGCGTTAATGCCGATTGTCGTAGACAAAATTTTTCGTACATTATATCAATTTCCTGACAGTATTTATCAGCATTTATGGTTCCATGTTTTTCGCTGTTTCAGATGCAGTATGTCCAAGTTTGAACTCGCACAAGTAAATTATATGAATTTCCCTTTTATCCATGGTGAACGAAAATCGATTTTGAATCTTGTACACTGTACAATATCAATAAATATGTACTTTTCATATTGTAAAACTTCAACGCCATCGGCCGTGGAACTAAACTAAAGGCAGAAAGTTTCAAATGTAAAAAACGGTCGTTTCAATTGCAACAATCTAATAGGAATTTATTTTTCTCTTTTATGAAGCTGTAAGAAGTTCTCAAACTTTTTATCGTTTGAAGTTACACCCATTTTTGCCATAAATGCATCAAGTCCGCAGTCCAGACATTTAGTTTTTTGGGTAGAAATAATGAGAGGTGTTATGAAAATAGGGAAACTTAGTAAATTTCAAGAGTCTCATGGGATTTGGGTTAATTAGTCGGACTGAAGGAGTCAGGAAATTGAGTCAATGAGTACCACGATACATACTCGATAGCGATTTCAGAATGAAGACTGTGTGTGTGAGAGAGAGAGAGAGAGAGAGAGAGAGAGAAATTTATAAAATTTCATCGATGGAACATGGCTCGTCGAACTTCTCGCTTTCTTCCGGCGCATTAATCCGTCGATGAATTAGTACCGTGTAACGATCGGAAGTTCGCCAGGAGGTAAACGCATTTTGGCAGAAATAATTCATCGGCCGGGGAACTTTTAAGTGGCATGATTTGTTCATTAAGGACGAAGCTTCCGTCCCGGAATAATTAGTTCTCTATGTAAATTCCGACCATCAATTTCTTGTTAAATAAAAGAGACGGATCGTATTCATCTCGAAAAACTCGTCCCCCGAGGAACTACTACAATCTCGGAAGCTTGATGTGAAAAATGCGTCTCTTGGCAATAATAAAATTCCTAATAACCGACTGTTCCTTCAAAGACCTAGAAAAATAGAAATATCAATTAACTTGAAATAGAAAAACGACGCCGACTATTTTAAACGTTAAGAGTATTCATGCTTCTCCGTCTACGCTATTACTGTATTTACCGAATAAAATCTCGGAATGTACGAAATAAAAGCTCAAAGAAAACTGGAGCAAATAAATAATCGTATTTACGGTTTGCCCCTAGCAGTATCGCTGTTCCCGCGAAACGACAGACGGAGCATTTCGAATTGAAACGATGGTGAAATTTTATTAAATAATCAGCGGAAACGCGGGGGAATATTTTAAATTAAAATTCTCCAGTAATCCTATCAAATAATTAGCGACGATTACATCTCGAAGAGCGATATAACGCTCGGCTCTCGAAACTCGCGGAACGGCACGCGATGTGAAGGGAATAAATCGGCGTGCTCGTCACGAGGCATTTAATTCGGCCGATCTTCGTTCATCTCGCGGATGTATGTACATGTGTATCGCGACGACTTCATATTCCAACGAGGCGGAATTACGCCGCTAATTTTCCTCGATTGCCGGGCAGAAGTTTCAATAAAAACAGAGGGAAAATCCAGGGGAAACGGTCATTAGCGGACACGCATGTATCATTCATAACTCCGAGGCGGGAACGAGTGGCGCGATAATTAGCCAGCTCCTGGTGCACGATCTGGTAGCTGGTTAACGAATCCCAGCACGTAGGGAGCCCGAGCAGGTTTTAAGCTCCACGTGAGACGCTAACCGCGACGATCTAATTATGCAATTTAAATTTGAATCAGCGCCGCCGATGTTGGGACCGGCGCCGAGAGCGTCGTCTGCGAGGAAAACCGGGGCTCGGCTACTTTGGCGAAACTTTTCAATTTTTGTTTAAGAGCCCCTCGAACCGCGTCGCTCGCCAAATTGAATGACCCGTTCACAGGAATCAAAAGCTGCACCAAAATGACATTTTATATCTCTTTATATTCTGAAAACTTTTCGTTATCCGTCAGAGGCCAGACTGCATTTAGCATGCATAAATTTTGGTCGCATTTTACTGACGGAACTTTAATGCCGGAACTGCCGACCGATTTCATGAGATTTTTATGGTGATGTGCACTTTGAAAAACACATTTCTCAAGAAAATATTTCCGTGACTTCGAGAATTGCAAAAGAAGAATATCTGAAATCCGCCATTCTCACGGGAAAACACTTTTTCCGAAATATTGCGAAAAATTGGCGTATTTCTATTCGTTAAATTTAAAGATTGGGAGGGGTCACCCTAAATTTAATTATACAGGGTTAAAAGTCGTCTTTTAGAGTGTACACCTGTGAAATTTGAAAGCGATATACCTTTGCAAACACTTGCAAACCTTTTCCAAGGGATCCCATCGAGCACGATCCTTTCGTCTCTGTTTTGCTCTGTATTTTCGCTTTAATTAGATTTGCAAAACGGAATTCGCACGAAATCGAGATGAATTTTACATGAGAGTATGTGGCCGGCCATACTTAAAGTATCTGCATACAAATTTTTCGCAACTACTTGCAACTTTAAAAGTTACAGCAACCTATTTGAGTCAATGGGTGGAGATTTAGTCTTTACTTGAGAGAACTTAAAAATATGGATTCCCGAAAGAATTTTTTTCAGTACATATCCCAATCAATTTTAAATCTCTTTTACTATTATTATTACCATTATTACTTTAAATTAGTTTCTATTTAAAAGAATTCATATGCATAAATTCGCCAAAGAATTTTTTTCGACAGGTTAAAATATACATATCCCAATAAATGTTACATGTACAATTAGCTGAAAAGTTAAGTTCAATATAATTATTGTCAATTCAAAAATGTAATATGCACGGTATAGTAATTTCAGGTGAAGGTGTGACCCTTTTAGTATGTATTATCGGATTTCGAAACCCCGTAAAAAAATTTTGGCACACGACAATTTATTTATTTTATGAAATTCCCATAATTTTGATCAAAGTCGTGGATTTTTAGTTCGCGTTTTGATGGTTTCGGAGCCCAGTGCGACGCCCTTATTATTATACGGTCATCCGCGAATTTGCATTATTGAGTTCCACCCGGACCGGTGAATTTCTAACGGGTATCGATTATTCTTTGAAACGCTCGCCAAGGCCAGCTGTCTCCTTAGTAACGAATCATTTCGGGGATCCTCCGCGGAACATCGTTTATCGGGAAATTAGCGATTTCGTGTCGAGGTATAATTATTTCTCGATACGTGCAGCGTTCGATATTTCGGCCGCTTCGAACGACGGGCTCTCGTTGCGTCCATTAATACGACTTGTTGTATTGTTCGTGGATGTTTTTTTCTTGAATTGGTATTCACGAGCGATTCGCGAATCGAGAGGATATCCGTGATTCTCGATGGGGGACCAGGAATAGTTTCTTCTTTGCTTTTGTTTCCTTCACTTTTGACAGGGGGACGGAAACCGTCCCTTGGAATGCTTCGATATTCCGTTGTCGATACTAGTTTCGTTCTGATTGTTAACGGGACACTTGGGAAAATTATCCCCCCCCCCCCGGCGACGTTTGCGAGGAGGCGCGGTTATTGCTAAGGCACCGATTTTTCTGGGATCACTTAGCCGAGCATTCCTAACAAGCTGCTCTTGTCAATTGACACAGCTTGCTTCTGGATAGGAGGCTTTTTAACGTTGATTCCGAGGATGATTTAAGTGGACCGATGCGAGTGATTATCGGAAAGTCATGGAAAGTGAACCGGTCCTCCAGTCGGCTATGGAGTATCGAATTGCGTGGATAAAAACTGCATAAAACGTCGTTACAAGAGAAAAAAATAAAAGAGTTTATATTAAAAATATAAACGTCGCAGTATTCAATATAGTCGATTATTTTATTACTGTGCTTGACCGATGCAAAAAATATGATGCAAAAAATATCGTTCCTCCTCGATCGTTTTTTATTGATGAGACTGCTTGTGCAGTGACAATAATCATTCATTTTTATCGTACACTGATCATCGGGAAGGGAAAACATTAAAAAATGCAGGGAGATTGTAAGATTGTGAAAAGATCGCAGAAAATCAAGTCGTGACAATTTTTCTATTCCATTTTTTGTTCTATAAATGTTTCCGTTTGTAGTATTGTAAAAGTGTTTTGACTTCCTTCTGACATCTCTTTGACTTCGAAAATGGTCCGGTGGTTCAATGTGGTAACGGTTAAATGAACTAACACCTGTCAGTTAAGTTCTACATTAAATAAACTTTCGTTGAAGCACGCGTATGTAAATTCACATTAAATTCATACAGCTTGTGGATGTACAGTCCAACCCTTTGCACTCGAAGCTATTTTATCTTCTGAACTCAGAAATTTCAACCGACCCCAGAACATTTTACAAACAAGCGAGTGAAATTACTCGTTCTGTACTCAAGTTTATATTAAACATCCGTTACATTATTTGTTTAATTTGATCACTTCTAGCAACGCTTCAGAGTCGCCATTCGAATGCAAAGGTTTAGAAATAATAATTATGAAATCTGGAATCTAGACAATCTTTCTTGGATACTCTAACTAACTATAATAATTACTCAGTGTTGATATAGTAATATCCATGCAATATAATTCAGTATTTATTACAATTATTGAGAACACTTAAAACATCGACGAACTTAGAACTCTTTGTAATAGAAAAATTTACATTTTTATATTTTCTAAATTCTATCCAAACTAAACAACCAAAGTTTCTAGCACAATACAAATCTTTCAATTCCGGCCAGACCTTGGCAAATTTTATTCGAAATGAAAATAAGAAATAGCTATTTCAAATTATTTATTTTGCACCATTATATCAAGTACTGCCATTTGAAAGTAAAAATACCATTGATTCACTCGAAGTATTAGCAATTTCAACAGTTCTGTATTTGAAGCAATACTACCTAAAAAGTGATCACACGGAAATAATTATAAAACAAAATAACATTTGAAATCGTATATCAAACAATGATATCTCCGAAGCGTCCAGGTTTGCCTTTGACGAATAATATTTATTTCGGCAGAAGTTTCGATGTTTAACGTTGCTTAAAAATCGTACACCTCATATGCAAAAACCTAATAGCGAAACCGGACAATGTGAACTATAAGCATCAACTTATTCGGGAAGTCAGCAGTCCGCTTAGCTCCGGTAGAACGAAATAATCCGGAAATGACATGGAGGGGCTCGTACCGTCGATTCGAGCATCGAAATTGCATTCTACAGGTCGTGCCTCGGCGCGGGCCGGAGCCCGGGTACACTCGGACCGGTCCGAAAAAGATCCATTTAACTTGAAAATCACTCGGAAACGCGGCGGCGCGGCGCGTCCCGCGGTCGAAACTTTTATCATTGTTTCCCCATCAAGGGATCGCTTGTGACACAGTGTTCACGTGGCTCGGGCTAACGTGGTGGGGCAGAAGGTGATAATCTGGTCCTTTGATCCTCGGCTCAATGGGAACTCCGCAGTGTAACCTGACTCGTCATGTACGGGGTAATACTCACCCCTGGTATTTCTCTCGAAAATCCTATCTCACGGTCACGTAACAGCGGATCCGAGTTTGATCTAACAGAGATAGTTAATTTCACGCTGATTAGGAAGCCAGTCGAATGGTGGAAGGGGACAGAGTGGTGTTCTATGGGACATGATTTGTGTGCGTGCGTGTGTGAGAGAGAGAGAGAGAAGAGGGTGGCTCCGGAGAGGATCGCCAGTCAAGACGAGGGAGTTTTGAGCGTAACTGTACGCGAAACGGATACGTGTTCGTCCGTGAAATGACCATTAGGTCCAGCTGGCCGATAGATCCACGCAGAATTCCGGAACAGCCGGGCTAGATAGACAGCAAGCTAAGCATGTAACATATGCGCGAAGCAAGTGCACGCTGCTAGTCCGTCTGCATACGAATTTTGGGGACGGGGGACCACGGGGACCATACTCCAATTGCTATATCGACTTCACGCTCGCGAGACCCGAGTAAAACGTGGTCCGCCTTTTCACTGCGAATTTTAAACACCCAATGAAAAGCGTCCTTTTGCCACGCACTAATGCAAAATAATCGTTCAGACCGAAGAAAGTAATGTAGGCAGCAGAGCGTGAGGACTATACCGATTCGACGAAATACTCCAGACTCAATCGAATACATATTAACCAGATTTTATTTTGTACAAGGTTTATAGAAATCATACATACGTCGCGACTATTGCAGCTATATCATACTGCACCCTCGGTTTGCTGGAAATTGATATAAGGGAGGGGCCGAAAAATTAACTGTGACCTTGAATTTCAAGATCAAAAGGCCAACAATTCTTTCGGGATTGCATCGTATTCTATTCATCGCAAGGTTAAAAAGTGAAAAAGGGACGATCGATCAAAACTCGGTGGTTCTTTTACAAAATTATGGTAAAGTTCCCTCATTATCAAACTGATTTGATGTATATTACATTTTTATTTCTCTCTATGTTTATACGTACAGCATACCACTGATGAAGCCGATGGAAAATATTTCTTTGTGCGTGAACTATGTCGGAAACATAATATAAAATCAGTTTTAATAATGGAAAAGCGTTATCATAATTTTTGAAGAGAACGTTTGACCCACGATGAACGATCGAATAGTATCGGCTTCCATTGCACAACGTATTATCAAATATTATTCACACACGTTGTAATCGGTTGCATAGGTCACGTAAAAAATTTAAGGATGAAACATTGTTGGGGAAATTGTTTGTTAATAGACACCAAAGCCAAGGCTACCATATCAAAAGAGTTAAAAGGAGCTTCGATGCGGGTTGGTTCCACGGAGAAAAATGGAATCTGAGCCACGGGAGAACGTAGAACAGCAGGATTCGGTTTTCAGACGTTTCCGGTGTCGTACGTGCGGACCGCGCACGGCCCACATGAATTACTACGTCAGCCGACGAGCGTGTCGTGTTCATTCAGGATATATGAAGGGTCTGGTACGAGGATGCGAACACGCCGCCAGGAAAATAGCTTTAAAGGGAAAAATGGCGACGTCCGAGCGGCCAGGCTCGGACACGCCGAACTGGATAATCAACGTACGTGCTCCAACATGGTTAGGATCCTGTCGTTTTGGATCCTCGTCCTTTCGAGCACCGTGTTTCAAATAAGTCGACCGTGAATGAACTCGAAATTTTAAGTTGGAGCTCTGAAAAAAAGTCGCAAAATATAATACCCGGGATCGTTTTAAAAGGTGAATTTTCTGGTTTCGAAAACTTCCAGATGTTGAAAAATCCTACGATGTTAAACAATTTTTCTTCCACTTTCACATCACGAAGGGATGTCTCCTTTTTACAATGAGATATTAAAAATTGATTTTTTTCACTGTTCCATTTGCACTTTAAAGTTCGATGGATTCGCGAGAAGTAGAATTGGTTGGTCATGGTCAGACGCGCTGGACGATTCCCATTCAACAGCACGCGAAACACAACATATGGCTGTCAATTATAATAATTTGTTACAAGCTCAAGAATGCTGAAAATGATTTAATCATTATTGTTGACAACGTTCATATTTATAATATAGAATTCCTTCATAATTTTGTGTAGAATTAGAACTACACTGACAATCAAAGCTAGAATTGATCACTAATTTGCAGCAATAAAATTGATATGAACGTAGATGGATTAGTGTCCATCTGTCTTCGACGGTATTAGAACAGACGTTTAATCTCAATTTTCGCTGTTTTCGACAGCCCGGTATCTTCAATGAATGTTTGATAATCCCGAATCGACAGTTGTCACTTAAGATGATTAGCTTCCTGTCAAGATTATCTCAGAATCTCAATGAAAACAATGTTACAGTAACGTTCCGTCAGCAGTATGCCCCTTAAAATAACTCCGAATATTGTACTACGTTCCAGAAGATTTTCGATCGTCCTGTCAATCTTAATGAAATGGAACGCGGTTCTCGCGAAGGATTAATTGCGCGGAAGAATTAATCTCATTCGTGGATCAGCATTAATCACAATTACGTACGACGATTAACACTAAACTTCTTGTATACAGTGAATTCTCGATATATGTGAAGAATACAGGCCTTGGAAGCATTATACAGGGTGTCCCGTACTGGTGGCATAACCATGCAGGGGATGATTCTACATGAAAAACTGAGTCGAAAATATAAAATCAAATTTTTTGATACAAGGCTTTGTTTGAGGCAACTCAGAATAAAGTCCGTTGAGCCGTAAGCAAGCCGAGTGCACGCGCACTAGACAAATTTTCAAACTCATTTTTCTCGAAAACAAAGCCTTGTATCAAAAACTTTTATTCTATATTTTCGATTCAGTTTTTCATGTAAAATCACCCTCTGCTCGGTTGTACCTCCAGTTACGGGACACCCTGTATATCGTCCAGGAGACATACCCGAGCCATGTTATGTTTACACTCCTCGGTGTCCGGTGTCTCTCGAGCTACTTAGCCCCACAATAGGTAAAGGGGATAATGGGGAAGTGGAGAAGGGGGAAGTGAGGAAGGGAGAAGTGGAGAGGGAGGATAAGGCTGGGGTAGTGGGGATAATTCCGCGACGTTTACCATCTAGGCCTTGGCAAAGTATATAAAGAAATCACTGTACCTATTCCTACCGTGCGCGGTCAAAACGACCGGTCCTTAAAAAAGTTATTGTTAATGACGATACAAATTTAATCTTATGTTATTTCAATCATATAAAAAATACTGCGATGCTCTATCTTCGATTTGCAAAATTGTACTGTGTCGTCCACCTTTGCGGTTTGGATGTATTTGTCATGAAATAGTATTATCATCCAGGCACGTGTGGAATTTGATAGCGTCTCGTTTAATAAGGCGGCTCATTTATTTTGAGTTGGCCATGCCGTATTGAGAATAGCCTTTCTTTTATACTGATCGTTAAGGTTTAGAAGAGTAAATACCATATTATCTCGTACGGTCAAATTTACCGGCTGCGGTAGGATTACAATGATTATAATCTGAGATTGTATAATAAATCAAGAAATAAAAACCTGAATTTACTACAAAGTTTGATTTAGATTTCAAAATAATTGATTACTTATGGGCCCCCCTAATATTTCTCGGAAAGAATCAAATAAAACGATAAATAAATACTGAAAAATACATTGTATACATATTAACCCTTGTTTCCCTTCTATAGATTTTTTTAATGTTATACATACGAAAATGGTGCACTTTACTCGTACAATACTGGAATTTTTAGTAATTTATTGCATACAAACAAATTTAATAATGTAGGAATATTTTATGGAAACTCCTACGTATAGGGTGCGGCGTAACGGGTGAAATGATCTTAAGACGTCGATCTCAATAAAACTCTTTATTCAATATCAACTCGCTCTGCTCGCTGACTCTCTCTCTACCAATTCTCGACTCACGACTCTCAACTCTCAACTCTCTGCTCTCAACTCTCACCCAGCAACTCCCAACTCACAACTCACAACTCTCAGACTCTCCAACTAACGACTAACTACTCACAACCGACAACTGACATTCTTCGCATTCATCCCTTTTATAATAATGCCCTCGAAGAGGCGACGGGGTGAGGGAAACTGACCAATTTCCCTCTTCGCCTGCCTAGGACCCTTAACGGTCCGCATTTGGTCCGCAGATGTCTTACGGTACGTCAACGACTATTGAGACCTTTAGCTAAACAAGGAAGTCACCATAAAACATGAAGTTCCGCTAAATCTCAAAAATAGCCTGAAGTCACGCCCGCACCGTAATCATAAACTGCGCCCTTGGTCGGTCTCATTCATACTCCTACAGTTCTTAATTATTTTTTCGACAGAATAATCAAGGCATATTAAACAGGATAATTACATGTGACGAAAAATGGATTCTCTACGACAATCGACAACATTCTGCACAGTGGCTAGATGCAGATGAAACTCCAAAACATATTGCCGAAACCGAACCTTCATTCGCGAAAAACATTGACGTGTGTATGGTGGCCAGCAAAGGCTGTTGTAGATTACTCATTTTGAAGAAAAAAAACGTGAAACCATAAATGCTGATAAATACTGTCAGGAAATTGATATAATGTACGTGTTCAACGGTCGGCATTAGCCAATAGACGTGGTGTATTATTGTTTCACGATAATGCTCGGGCACATATTGCGAAAGAAACTGTAAAAAAGTTAGTAGAGTCGAAGTGTGAAGTTCTCCCTCACCCCCTTATTCGCCTGACCCGCCACTTACTGATTACCATTTTCTTCAAGCTCCTAGATGCCTTTTTAAATGGACAAATATTGAAAGTAGAATGTGCTGTAAAAACTGTATTTGATGAATTTATTGCCTCAGATTTATTAGATTTCTACCAGGAAGGCATTGGGGCACTTGTATCACGATGGAAGAAGTGGATTAACACTAGAACGACCGGAGCAGTTAAAATGACTGGTTCCTAATTTTTTCTTTTACAACTACTGAAATTGTAAAAATGTTTTTATCGGACATTTTTTAATGAACCTCTTCATTCAAGCTCATATTACAATAACAGTTGTATGTAGTCGGAATGGGCTCTGTTACAAAGCAATATACGTCAGTCGCATTTATTGAAAAGCTTGCAAAATAAAAGTTTATGTTACAGATTCAGAAACGTTCATTTCATTTGCAACAACCCAATAATTACGCTCGGCATCATGGAGATTTCTTTGGTTCCTTTTCGCCACAGTTGACATGTTACCGAAAAGGTGAACATCAGGCTAATTCCTTGTGATGTAGTGACAATTCTATAATTTCGGAGTAGTACAGTACTATTAAAGGATAACCGATAAGGGGTAGATACTATCCAAAGGCGTCGCCACTTTAGGTCGACAAAATACAACTTTTTTTTAGGAAAGAATATATCTAAGATATGTTGCAGACGGTGCTCCAATTCGACTTTACATTAAATTATTTGTTTACAACTGATGGTACATCAACTGACGGTACGTCAATGACTATTGAGACCTTTAGCTAAACAAGGAAGTCTCTACCATAAGTCTATCACCATAAAACATGAAGTTCCGCTGAATCTCAAAAATAGCCTCAAGTCACGCCCGCACCGTAATCATAAACTGCGCCCTTGGTCGGTCTCATTCATACTCCTACAATAATGTAAAAAATATTTTGACTAACGATACAGCAATTTTTAGTGGCGCCTTACAGTCAGCATGCCAGTGCTAAGAGTTAAGAAGAGTCGTAAAGATAAATAGCGATATGAAAATGTTGTATGTACGCAGAAGTTTGAAAAGGTCAATTTGATCGGCCGTGGTGCGTTTAGTGTAAATTTTTCAATGAATTCTTTCGCGCGGCTCCATAAACGGCACCTGTTGTGCGACGCTCGCGAACGGTGTCGTTACAGAGAGAGAGTGAGAGAGAGAGAGAGAGAGAGAGAGAGAGAGAGAGAGAAAGAGAGAAATCGCGAGAGTAGTCGCGACAAACTCGTGACTGCGTCGATTAAGAATAACACGGGGAGAGATCGATAGTTGACGCGAGCGACGACGAAGGGAGCTGCAGTTCGTGACGCGGGTGGCACGTGTCGGCCGGAGCAGACTGCAGTTACGGGGGATCAATTATTCCGTCGTTGTCAGCTTCAATCTTTATTAGCCCGATCTTGAATTCCGAATCGGTCAGCGTGGGTTCAACCGGGCGGACGCGGGACAATCAGGGGATGGAAGGGTTTTACGAGGCACTTGGCCGAGTTCGTTAGACGAGTTGCATCGCGGCTTCTTATCCGGCCCGTTTCACCTTTCGGTTTCCCGGGGTGCTCGAACCGCCCACTGGAACCAGACAAGCGTCCACCGTTATTCTTCGGAAAGTGTCGGACTTAAATCCGACGACGCTTCCGATGCTGATTCCTTTCATCCCCCTAAAAGGCGAGGTTACGACTGCAGGCGCCTCTTAGATCGACTTCCAAGCGGCTGTCGCGCAACCAACATCGACGACACCTCGTCAAACCAGATCGCAAGATAGGATTCGCTGAGAACGTCCCACTCCGCGACGCTAAACCGGCGGCAAAGCCAGCGAAATGAAAAATTAAGACGCGCAAAGCTGCTCTGATATTAATTGATTTCAACGGGACACAACGGGCACTCGGGGCTGCGAAACCATTTGCGTTAGGATGCCCTCTTTCTGCTAAGAGATGTTCTTCTCTCGTGTTGATTTTTTTAGATGACGCATGAAAAAGCTATTTGACTTTTGAGGATAAGTTATTGCTCGCGTAAACGTCTGGAATATCAGAGGAGAACAGTTTTCTTCCTAATACTTATTTTTTCGGATTACTGCTTCGAACATTTCACGGATCAACGATTATACAGGGTGTTCCAAAAATTTTGTCCTTCCTCGAAAGAGATGATTCCTGAGGTCATTCGAAATAACTTTCTTCTTTGTGAAAATGTTCTCCGCGGGCTTTGTTAAGGAGTAATTAATGAAGAACACGGACCAATCAGACCACGACTATAGCGAACGGATTCCGGCTCGGCCAATGCCAACGCCGCGTTCAGCGGCACCTGCCGTCGTACAGCTTTTGTCGCGCCCTGATTGGTCCGTGTTTTTCGTTAATAACTCCCTAACGATGCCGCGGAGAGTATTTTCACGTAGGAGAAAGTTATTTCGAATGACCTCGGGAATCACCCATTTCAAGGAAGTGCAATATGTTGTTTTATTTAGATTTTTTTAAACCTAGAACAGGAAAAAAATTAGTCGCGAACATAAACGATCCAGTATGCAGACGACGTCGATAAAAATATCTAAATAGATTAATATAATTATAAATAGATTAATTAACTGTAATTGTAACTAACTATACGTAGAAGTCCTAGTACAGTGGATCAAGTTATCCTCTCTCGATGCAAATAATTCGCAGTCTACAATGAAGAAGTTATTTAACTTTATATAATAAAAAATCGACATATATGTATACTGATCGAATTGACTAACATCCTTTTGTTAAACGTCGGTTCAATAGGTAAAATGACTTTCCTACGCCTTCATTGTTGATAGTTAAACCATTATATCGTCGTAACAAAAATTATACAACGATCTACCTGAGCTCATTTTAAAGCATAGAGTATCAACTTTCACACTGTTGTCTTCAATTTTCATCAACAAAATTTTTTAATCATTCGACAGGTGGAAAACGGAAGATGCTTCATGTTTCCAAATTTTTTTGCCTCAAGTGTCCTGATTGACATTAAAAAATATTTTCCTCACTGGAATCATCATAGATTTCAAGAGTGAAAACTCCTCGTTACCAGGATTTCTCAAAACTTGATTTTTTCACCGTTTTATCGTACTTTCACTAAGAGGTGTACCGACAATGTTACGATTCAAATCGAATGATTTCATATATAACGAAAATTGCAGTAAATGTACAAAATTCTCGACACGACGATTCCATAAAAAGTACAGAGTTACTTTCCCTAAAAGAAACGCCATGAACGTTGTAGGGGTTGAAAAAGAAACGGAGCATTAATTACAGCGGTCTCGAGGAACAGAGCGGCGACTTCTTCGAATAATAATTGCGTAAAAAGTATACCGTTTCTCCGGCCTAAAAGCCGTGAGAAAGTTTCGTCTGGAACAAGCCAATGACTCGTTCCAGGAGGTATAAACGTTTAAGGGGAGGGTGGCTGTTGAACGGCCGAGAAAGGGACGAAGACGGAAACGAGACGGGACGCCGCGCCGGCACGTTGAAGCCGGCGACGCTTGTTGTACGCCGGGATGAAACGTGCAGATCCCCTGGCACAGTTCCGGCTTTACACGTTTGACAGCTGAGGAAATTATATTTCTCAACTGCCATTTAAGTTTGCGCGCCGCTTCGTTCATCAGGTCGAATAGGCAACCGGCATCCCCCTGGTGGATTGCTCTCCCCCTCCCCCACCAAGCCGCCTTACCACCGTAGACCTCTTTCCGTTCCAGCAGCCACTGTCCTTTTCATTCGTATTCCTCGCGTCTACGTTTCCGTTATCCTCCACCGGAATCCCCGGCAATCCAACTTCGTGGCTTAATCCCTTGATGGTAACACGATCTAGATCCAACCCCAGCTCGCTTTACCGCGCGATCCTCGATGACGTTCGGCCGCATTCTCATTGACAATCCGACAACGGCTGGCAGAAATGACAGACCTCTGTTCACCTATGAACTGTTCACAAATTGCGTCTAATCTATTAGGGGGACCCATAAGTAATCAATTATTTTGAAATATAAAACAAACTTTGTGGTGAATTCAGGTTTTTATTTCTTAATTTGTTATATAATCTCCATTATTATCAAGGGAAGTTTTCCATCTTCTCGGAAAATTTTCAATCCCCCTCTTATAGAAATCCAGTGTTCGTGAAGCAAAATATGACTCAAGGTGCCTCCTTACATCTTCTACAGAAATGAATGTTTTATTTCTTAAATAATGCTCCAGAGATCTGAAAAGATGACAGTCAGAGGGAGCAATATCCGATGAGTACGGGGGGTAAAACTTCCCATTGCAATTCTTTGATTTTTCCTGATTGAGTTTCGCTGCATAGGACCGGGCATTGTCAATTTACAGTATTACACATAAAAATGCCCCCTTTTTCAATATTTCTGAATACAGCCGTTGTAATTCCAGACAATACAACTCGCAGTAACTGTTTCTCCAGGTTTCAACAACTCAAAGTGAATTATGTCACGACAGTCCCACTAAATGCACAGTAACACCTTTCTAAGTGATAAGCTAGGTTTAGGGGTTGATATTGCGGTTTGATTTGCAGAAAGCCTTTGGTTGAAACGCTTTATGTTATCATAGAGAATCCATTTTTCATCTCCGGTAACGATTCTGCTAAGAAATGGATTTCTACGAAATCTGGATAGCAATGGAGTGCAAATTGATCGACGAATATTCTTGTTGATCTCAGATAATTGGTGCAGTAGCAATATTTCTTGCCCATATGCCCTTTCCATGTAGTGTACGTGGCTTTATATAATTGACCATGCTGATCCGAGACTTCTCGATAATTGTTGTACACTTAATTTTGGATCAGCTTCCACTAGAGATTTTAGGGTGTCATTATCAAATTCAACTGGTCATCCACTTCGAAGCCTGTCAGTGAGATCATAATCACCAGCAGCAAACCTTCTGAACCAACGCTGACACTTGTTGACCTTCAATACACCTCCATAAACATCGCAAATTTTCTTTGTTGTTACCGTTGCATTAAATCTCGCGTGAAGTGAAAAATTAAAAAGTATGCAATGACGAATATGATCCTCGGAAGTACGCTGCCATTTTACTAGGGTTGTAAAAAAATTATACTTTTTAGAATATTTTGAACACAGGCTGTTTTACCGAAAACTGTAAAAGAATATGTGGTTCCTCTTGAACGATCGGTACAGAACTAAAGGCAAAACAAATTCTTTGCACATAATTGATTACTTAAGGGTATCCCTAACATTCTTCATAGTCCCCGGGTTATCCCCTCAAGCGATCCGCGAAAATTGAGAAAGTGGTTCATAAAGTCGATATTATAGGTAAATAATATTTATATTTTTAACCCTCAGACTCCTGCGAGAGTCCTTCCAGGCGGTTGCCGGAGTCATTTCTCACCCATACCGATCATTACAGTTTCCTTTCGATATAAGACCTCGTATTTCGGACGAAGAAGAAGAAGAAGGAGAAGAGGGGATAGCGAATTTCTTATTTCGAATTAGAAAGTAAATAAAAATAAATATTAAATATTAAAAGTAAATGTTGACGGTCGCTCGAGCTTTGAATTGTTTGGTTATTCTCGTGCTTCATCTACAAGATTGTCTTTTCCATTTTGTAGTTTATTTTACTATCCACGAATAGTATGTTGACCACCACATTTTCACTAAATATCACATAATATCATCGCTGATATGTTGTTTTTCGCATATATACAGGGTGTTCTTTCGAAAACCTTCCAGCCGAATATCTCGAAAAGTATGGAAGATATTAAAGTGTAAAACACGCGTCTAGGGGGAAAGAGGGGAGCAATATCAGTTTTTTATTTGGGTATCGTTTTCAAGGTCATTCGAAGGTCAACTTTGTTTTTTCAAATGGAAACCTGTATTTTTTATTATGGGATTATTGTACGTAAGAAGACCAGCAATTTTAATAGCATACTTTTTTATCCGCGCATTAGTTTCAATCGCATCGATTGAAATTTTTTGAAAAATAAAATTGTACATTTCAATTGAAATCGAAGATAGAACCTTCAGGATCTGATTCGTACCACAGTGTGATGTATAATAACCTGTAGACTGTAATACAGGTTTCAACATTTTGCCGATCATACTCACCTTTTTGCAAACCAAATTCACCCTTTTGCAGACCCAATTAATCCTCTTGCAAATGAAATTCACCCCTTTGAAACTGAAAGTTTCATTGCGTGCGACAATGAACAAATGTAATATACTTGTGTTAAATTATACTGTACATAGATTATACAATGATTGTTTCAACGCTGCTTAAGGTATTTTTATAATTACGATAATCTGAGTTCAAATGTTCGTGGTTTCAAGAGTTGGTCGAGATTTCCTAAAAATGGCTAATGATTTGGTTAGACACATTTTTGTTATTTACAGAAAGCAACATAAAACAGTCGCAGAAAGTGCTCCACAAATCTGGCGTTAAAACGCGCCACTACATTTGCATTCGGACATTTCGTACGCAACAACGTAACAAATAAAAACGTCAGATCTCGGGCCACGGAAGAACGAGTCAAACGGCAGAGATATGGAAACATATTCGAAATTAGAAGCCGAGGTCTATGTACAACATAAGCTGTGGAACTTGAGGGACTTCCCCGCGGTGAAACTTTGATAGTTCGCCTAGTCAGGTTCTATGACTTCCCCCGACAGATCTTGGTAGATGTTGCGCGTCGTCTGCAAGTTCTGTGCAAACAGAATTCGACACTGGCGGGCAGACAAAGCTGCGCGAGCGATCCCACCTGTAGACAGCAGTGTTCCCGCGCTATAAGCTCGTCTTTATCGTAAAGTTTCGCTCTCGCTCCCTGTGATTACTCTCTTCGCGCGCCGCGCATCGGTACTTTCGCTCTTAACAAAAGAAGAGCCCCCGGAGTCCTTCGAGTAGCGAGCTTACGCGAGGAACCGTGGCGCACTGCGCATTGAAATCGCGAGCCGGATCCTGTTTATCGAGTCGCTTGAAAATTTTCGGATGAAAGCAGTTGTCTCGCGCTCGCGTGTATGAAAAGGGTGGCTCGTTCGCCGAGAACAGTAGCTGCGTTGGACAAAAGGCAATTCATTAACGTTGTAATCAGGTTTCCGGTGGATGGGAGCTGCCGGGCATATCGTCTATTTAAATTGAAGTACTATCCCGGCACATACATCGACGCGTTTACATAGACGCGCAGCCTGTCCCACACACAATGCTCCACAATACAACTCACTTTAAAGCTTGAAGCTTCTATTTTCATGTTTACGCTCACCCCTGACGCTTAAGTATCCTATGCAATTTTTACTGGAGAATTCGTGTGTTTTATGTCACTCTCAACTTTGATTCTTCCTCTTTTGAACGCACCTTGAAATTTTTCATATTTCCCGAAGCCTCTTCTGTTTCAATAATTGTAGAACGTGATTAGAACCATAATATCAATATCTTGAATTTAATGAAAAGAAAAATTGTTTCTGTTCTTAATACTTTTAGAAACCTGAAAATAATGTAACAGTCCTCTTAAATTCTCGTAATATTTTCACTATTTTGTATGTCGCCAATTTTTACCAGACCCGCATGAAAGCCGCCCTCTACTTACGACTTCTCTAAAAATATAAAATAAATGGTCGCAGTGGGCAGCAAAGAAAATACAATTTTATTGTGGTAACACGAGGAACGAAATTTTTAACAAATAGAAACTCTGAAGGTGGACAGACTTGCCAGTAGACACTCTGAATATTGTTAAACATTTTTGCAAGGGGTGGGAAGGAGGAGGAGATTGCCAGCGAATGGTCCGAAAAATAGAAAAGACGAATTAAAGTCTCGCTGGCAAATTTGAAAATTTTATTCCAGCGTGGTTCTTGATGTGCACACCGCAGAAACAATTTTTCTGGGTGGACTTTTTCCCGAGAACTATACTGCCCGGGCTGTGTGTACGAGCCGATGCGTTCCGAGGCTTTTCGGCTCTCTGATGCGTAAAAACAATGAAAGGTAACAAAACATATGCTTTCAACCGGATGTCGAATTGACCGCTCGCGAAAAAGGCTGACGGGCTAATGCAACAGGATGTCCGAGAGAGAAAGAGAGAGAGAGAGAGCGAGACAGAGAGAGAGAGAGAGAAAGAGACATTTAAAATTCGCCGCGCCACTAAAGCCGGCATTTTCATGCAGAGGAGGATTTCAATTTTTGGCGAGCTCTCCGGCAAGAATGAATTCGCGACCGAGCGACGGCTAATAAATTCATTGTAATAACTAACAAACCGGTGGCGACGACGCGCGTCGAATCTTCTGGAATTAATATTTTATTTCATCGCGTACAAAGCCGATTCGTTGCTTTCACTTTGCTGAAAATTATTGCACTGACAATTCGAGCTAGTGATTGTTCCGAAAATTCCTATTGAAAATTTTCCTGGCGTTTTCAAAAGATATTACAACGAGAGAAATTCATACAATTTGTCTGATATCATTCGAACGAAAACAAATTGATGGAACTTGAAAAAATTCAAAGTAGTCGGTATGCTATTTTCAGCTTGCTAGAATGATTCGAAAAGGGGAAGAAACTTTTATATAGCTAGTGTTTTTTGCAATAGATAATTTTTATTTTTCATTCAAATCCGCAGCAATAGGAGCTTCAATAAAAAGGTTTATTCAAAGATTTTAAATAATTCTAATTAATTTTCCGATTTTTCTGTCATTTCGGTCATTGTGGTTTATTATTTACAGCGTCCGGAGCAATACACTGCAATTCTTAGATCCTTCTAATATCTCTACTGTTTTAAATCGTGTCCCCTTTCTGTTATAATTATATAAAATCAATAGTCCAGTAAGTTATTAGTAATAACCGATGCTCGTACTGTATCTTATTAGCTGGAATCTCTGTTCGCCCGCTGTGTCGAAATTAGTCGTACGATTGAAAGGTTGTGCACAGTCCATCGCGTTCGAGATCTTCACAGCCGAACAGATCGACGAAATCGTTTCGAATCGAGGGTCTGGTGGTCCGTCGCGTTTGTTTCTTTCGCTCGGGTACCTAGTCGCACAACCGGTTTGTTAATTGCGGAGCGGCTCTCGCACGGCGGCGCGTCGTTTGTCCCCGCGGCCATTCATCGCGCGTTTAATTCGGAACAATGTTTACGCGGTCGGCGCACGTTGCATCAGATAAAAACGAATCACGTTCGCCCCGTCGCGTCGCGACGCCGTCGGTGTGGCTGCCGCAAAAATTCCCGGCGCAGCTCCTTATATACGCCGGGGAAAAACAATTGCACGGAGGCGACGAAAAGAGACAAAAGGGAGGCGAAACAAGCCCGGAGAAAGGTGGAGCAGCATGGTGCAGAGAAAGGTGGGTACAAAGAGAGAAATAGGTGTCAGAAAACGAGAGAAAGGGGGACAGAAAGATAGAGAGAAAGGTGGGCACAAAGAGGAAAAAAGGGGTCCAGAAAGCGAGAGCAAGGGAGATACAGAGTGACAGAAGGGGCCTACAAAGTGATAGAAAGAGGGATGCAAAGCGAGGGGAAAGTGGGAAAGAGAGGAGCAGAAGGCGAGAACGAAGAGGGGGGAGGGGGGCAACGGCAGTAATTTCCCGGAGAAGAAAGCTCGCGCGAGGGACGCATTAACCCTGACTGAGCAACCCTCCGTGCAACCCCCGGCCCAACAAACCCTTTTTCCCGGGCGCGCGCAACGAGAAGCTGCGTGCCACGACATAACGGCCCGTAAAACGTAATGGCTAACGAAATTACGACCCTAATACGGCCACACACGGTGAACATTAAACACCGCGGCCGACCATCCCGGCCAGACGAGACAAACCCTTCGCGAGAAGCGATCGAGAGGCCCACGATCGATCCTGAGATTCATAAAGTGCCCGCTCCCAGACATTCCTGGTCGAGGGAGGAATATACTCCGTAAATTTTTCCAGAAGTCGCTGCCATTTTATCGCACCCCCAGGCTTTCTGATGGAGAGCTTCTCCCTTTCTCCCTCCCTCTCTCTCTCTCTCTCTCTCTCTCTCTCTCTCGGACTTTTTCTATTTTTCTGTCTTGAGCCACCGCGCACGTTGCGTTTTATTCTCCGCTAAGGACGGGCCGTGTAACTCTCAAGTTCAGGGTCGTAAGTTACGCTTGTAACAGGGAGTGACACGAGGGATGCGTGAGTGCTCGCCGGCTTTCGGTTTCGGAGTACGTGGCTGGCTCTTTTTGATGGCTTTTGGATGCCGACTTTCGAGCTCGAGTGCTACGAACATCCCTCTCTGAGAGCTTCTTCTGTGGAACATATATTCCATAGAAATATGTCCTGGTAACATGTAATAGATCCTGCTCCTTTGAACAGCCCGAAAAAATTGTTATTTGGCAGGAAGAACCACAGCCTAGAAATCATACTGGAACGTACCAAACAATCTTTTATCCCCTGAATCCATGACCACACTAAAAATAATAATAATTTGCGGTCGCTAATCTAGCAAACAATGGACATTCACATCTATATCCTACCCTATAGAAATTGTATCAGCCAATCCATCGACCTAATACATTGTCACCCTTGATCCAAAAACCATTATCATCATCAATTATTCACGATACTACCGCTCGCAATTATTAGGGGATGTTCTGTTTTTCTGACTGTTTGTACATAAATTTGTTTCAAGATTTTGCACACATACTTATTGGTATTTTAAGTATACTAGTAATTTTTAAGATCTAAAAATTATTAAAATTACGTGAGTTGTATATTTTTTTATAGAGTACGTTTAAAAAGACTTTCAGTCGTCCTACTGATCGAAAACAAAACATAAAAGTTGTTTATTAATCAGTATGAATGTAATTCCGGTTCGAACCAAAAGAGATCAATAATCTTGATTATTTGTAATATGGCGGCTGTTTGAATTCAGATTACATGCAAATGCAAATCCTTTATACATATATAATATACTCGCAAATCCTTTTGCACATGTATTATACTGCGCTCATACTTCACACGTTGTCGTACTGTTGATTAAACTCGATTAGGATATGCAGGACGTAGACGGGTTAAAGGAGCAACCAGTATGATAAATTTTGCCAGTCCAGTTTTGGTTTCAGTGATTAAATTTTTTTCCGATTCTGTGGACGACTTGTAGAACTTGTCTCAAAACGAAAACGAAAGCATCACGACTGGAAGAGAAGCTACGTGTACGCTTCGTCGATAGGTGTATGCTTCATAATTTTTCAAAGTGACATGGTGGTTCGAGTGTCGCTTACGAGCGGCGTATCATTTGCGCCGTGAAAAAAAAAAGCGGGGCTCGTGAACGGCGAAAGGGTGAAACTGCCGTTTCCGCGGCGACTAGTGTCCCGAAAATTTAAGCAAAAGCCGCAGAGCGGCACGGAACCGGCGAAATTGAAGTGGCGCATGGAAATAGCGGAGACACCCCGTGACAGAGACGCATACACGTTGATGGGGGCGGCGCGGGGTGTACTTGGGCGTATATGGGGGTGTGTGTGCGGCGACGGGGGCCTCGCGTCGCGTGAGTGCTTCAGCCCTATAGAGAACCGGCCTGAAACCGTTTCCCGATCGATCGTGAAACCGTCGGCGTCGTACTACTTGGTACCGGGAATCTATTTTATCAATTTTTACATTCGCCACGGGTTTCATCGCCGAACCGGCTCCCGATTGCGCCGGTTCATTTGCATGATTAATCATTCGACGTCGCGCCCTGGTACCGGATCGGTCGAATGAGCGACGACGAAACCTTCCGCAGTGGAAACCACCTCCTCCTCCGTGCAATAAATCTGTCCGCCTCGAGGATCCGGTTTAATCGGCAGACAAAAGTGTTTGGATAACGGGATCCTTTGTAGCAACCCATTCCTGCGAAGATTCAAGCGCCTCCGTTTCAATAGAATATTAGTCTTGACACAATTAAGTGTGCATGCCACTGCCTACAGGTGTTCCTTTGTTCTTCTTTAATTTTGCACGCCAGTTTATTTGGACATTTATGTCAGGACGAGTAGGTCTGAATAAAAACTTGTTCCTTCTCTTAACCATTCTAGTGAGTTAGAAATAATAGAATCTTGAATTTTTCTGATATTTTTATGACTTTGTGTTCCACCTTATTTTCGTCATAAAGTCCACAATTGTTACAGAGTAACAACGGGGGATACGAAAAATAAATAAAAGGTTAAGCAACATTGTAGAAATATTTATTGGAGCGTATGGAACCTTTTGTTGTATTTAAAACGTGTCGAAAAATATTAAAATAAATTGTACGATTTATACATCTACAGAGGACAATGCTAACAAAATAAATCTCTTTAAAAACGCAAAATCTCTTTTTTAAAACCTTCTGATGTTTTTAATTAATTCAATTGTACATGGTAATGCATAATTATCAACCTGCGTGTCTTCTGCACGTTCCCAGTTTTAGAAATCATTTTATTTCTAAGTTAGAGCGTGGTAAATAAAATTTTTCGTTGAATAGGAAGCTTCTTTTTGCGGGAGAATGTTATTAATTTTTATTTACACGGTTTTACAATCTCACAGGTGTTATAAATAGATGAAAATCCGCAGTATAGTGATAATTTTGCAATGTGCGTCTGGGAACGAGCAGGTTCCAAAACGAACGCGATGGTAGACCTAATTAATTCGTCCTAGTATACCTCACTGTATTTTCTTAAAATATTTAAGGATTCTATAGTTTTATAGCTGACAAACTACCACTTTTTCCTGCACTAGATTTGCATCGACATTACACACACCTCAAATTGAAATACGATATTAAAAGTCAATATAAACTCGAAACGTGCAATCAAATATAAAATTCAATACGATCCTATATTTTTTGGTCTGTTGAATTAGAATATTTTGCAAATTGCATTTAAATTGCATTCTACTCGCTACGACGTGCAACACAAGCAAAACATACTATGATATTAGAGAAGCCGCTGAACAAATTTCAGCAGAAATTGAACAATACAATTTTATTGTGAAGAATCCGTGATTCCAAGAGAAATAAAACATTTGTTGACTTGAAAAGAAGTTTAAGAATATTCGTATCAATTGCGTTCGACCGCGTGCATGTTTGATAAATATTCAAACGAAATTTTTTTCCGGGGAAACTTCGTGGCAGGGGAGCTTTTTCATACATTTTTCAGTGTATGTACATGTTCTACGTGGCCGCAGTAGAATCCCTTAAAAATATGGAATATTCATTCGCAGGTGACAGTACGCTCGAAAAAATCGAGTTTGAATATTCCCATTTTTGCTAGTGCACTTCCAGGACCACGTCTGAGAAAACCGTGCTCGTAGAACCTTCTACCCTCTAATAATAGCATCGTAATACCTGAACCTACAGCGGCCTCAGCAACCTCTGCAACGCTGTACCCATCAAACGCTCAAACATAGTGGCGAAAGTCTCCCGCAAAGATTCTCCGACACGCTCGCAAACGTTCGCGCGAATCACTGTGAAAGTTGATTATTTCGCAGCTCGCGATCGCTCGTGAACTTTCGGCATTTGTTTCCCCGCTAATTCCCCGTTCGCCTCGGTCTTGTACCTGAAATTCTCCTGATGAATATTCACGGCGTTCTACAAATGATCTCCGCCCTTCATAAAGTTGAAGTAAACACTCGTGTACCGTACAAAGACTCAATTTGCACGTGGAACCCTTGCGCGAGAACCATGGCGCTCGGAACGATACCACGGCAGGCGAGCTGGAACGGGGTTTATGGCTTTTTAACGACGATCGTTCAGCAGACGATCCCTCCTTGGGTGCGTTGATACCGGCAGTTGCACTCGAGCGTGCTTGAACGCGCGCTTTACACGCGGATGTTTTCGGCCAACAGTCTACTCAACGAACCGCTTGTTAGCCCTGATACGTTACACCGAACGATGTACGAGAACCCGAAAATACCGCAATCCCAGCTTCAGGACGGTTTGAGTAGAGCTCTGGGTTAGGTCGGGTCGGTAGGGTTCCTGAACATTTCAGGGTTCTCAAATGGATCGGGAATATCGCGAGAATCCTGACGTATTCGAGAACCCTAACCCCAAAAGTTATCGGGATAATACGCCTAGGAATCCCGAAATTGTCGAGAACCCTAATATGCCTAAGAATTCTGAGTATGCCTAGGAATTCCGAATTGTTCGAGAAGCTTAATTTGAATAGGAATCCCAAGATTTCCAAGATCCCTAAGTTGCCTAGGTATTCCGAAACTTTCGAGATCCCTAATATACCTAGAAATTCCGAAATTTCCGAGAACCCTAACGCGCCCAGAAGTCCCGAAATTTCCGAGAACCCTAATTGCAGGAATCTCGATATATTTGAGAATCCTGTAATTTTCGGGAACTCGTTCCGATCTCAAAAAATTCTCGATCCGAATCCTGGCACACCCCTAGTTACACCGCCCCTTCCAACTATAGTTTGGACCAAAGATTTTGTTAGGCCGTCGCAAATTAGCTGGGGAAACACGCAGCGAAAGGAATGAATCAGTCGACAAAGGACGTCTATGTTTAAGGAGGAACGCCCTGTAGAAGTTCGCTCGACATCGCTCGTTCCTTGCCCGGGCATAGAGAGACACTCGCCGGATTGAATTTTAAAAAGCCATTTTGCATGTGCGTCACAGAGCAGAAACAGATATATATTCCGGAATGCGAATTTGAATATTTTTCGTGCTCTCCCGCGTTTTCCTTTGTACGGCGCGGGACCGGCGAGGACAAACTGCACCGACGGGTTATTACAAAGAAACAGACAGTTTCAATGTTTCGCAAGATGTCGGGTGTTTGACGCTTTGGCTAGGAATGGCTGGCTGGCAGGATGGCGAGGTTCAGTGTTTTGTGCGCCGTGGCATTGTGGTTGGTTAAAGCTGGCACAAAATTTATTCGTAGGTCGTGAGTTGTTTTTGAGATCGCTAAAATGGGAAGCGGAGTCTCGATTTTCGGCCGAGCCGAAAAACAAATTGTGCCGGCAACTTTTAAAATTGTCAAACACGGTGAAAAATCAAGAATGTCTGTCACTAAAGTATGCGCAATATAATTTATTTGTTGCCAGTGTCATACAAACTTTCCACGATTGTGGTACAATGAATCTGTTCGTTAGATTAATTTTATTTTATAAAATAATGCGAACTACTAGATATACTAAAAGTTATCTCCATATAGTTGTAGCAGTCCGTGGCTAATCCATGTGGTTATCCATGTGGTATTTCAGGTTAAACGACGAGGTTCGTGGTACTTTTTAGGATGGGTGAACGCGGAATTTTCTTCAGGAATTGATTAATGTAAAATTGTAAAATTATTTATATTATCATCTTTAATATGTACAGTGGACTAGTGTAAGACATTAAAAAGGATTGTTCAGGCTCGACCCACTTTCAAAGTTGCGAGGATATTTGGCCCTTCTCTTTCATGATCATTGGGAATACTCTTGCCCTTCTCTAAGGGTTTTAGGAAGTCAATAAAAAAGGGTCTACAAAATCTCTCCATCTCATAATTAGATGTGCAAGGGCCCACTGATAGTCAATCCTAAAGTCCTTTCGAAATTCCGAAGGGTCGGTATTCGAACGGCAATTGGGAATTCAACCGGCCAGTATTCCTAAAGGAATGATCTCAGAAATAAAAAAGGAAGAAATCCAATATTTCTATCTTGAGTACTCATGATGAGAATTCCACGAGAATTCATGGGAATCCGAAAAGTTATAACGTAAGGGAAGAAGGAAGTATTGAAAAGTTTTCACGACTGCAAAGTTGAAGGGTATACCCAAGGGATCGTAGAAGTACAAATACAATCGATATTTCCAAAGGGTCTTGTGAATACAAGAGGGTACTTAGCATTCCAAAAGAATCCTTTGGAATTCAAGCTACCAATATTCTTGTGAAGAGCAATACATCTGTGAACCTAGAGGAATAGTAGAAATGCAAGGTTGCAGGTCTATTCCTAAGGGACTTCAGAAACGTGTAACGTTTTCAGTATTCCCAGGATATCTTGGGAATGCAAAAACTCATCCGTATTTTCAGAATGCAAATAGCCAGTATTCTAAAAATTATAGGATCGCAGGACGCCAATATTTCCCGAGGATTTCACGAATGCAAGTCTTCTCAGGGGGTAGTTGGAATGCAAAGGGCCCGAAACAACGTTGTTTAGAATAAAACTTGTCTTATACAGGGCAAAACAGTTTTGTCTCGACAGTTCGTGTCTGGAATAGGGATTTTCCGAGGGTCTGTGTGAGTGTCGCTGCCGGGCCACGCTTATCGAGTCGACAATTCCGTCAGTGAGGCGCACGACGACGTCGCCGTAATGAGTCCGTGGACGGGACAAATGATTTAATTGACCCGTTACGGGGCGGAACAATTTTCGCTGGAACGTCGGGGAACAACGGGGGCTCTTTCACGCTGGATTCTTTGAGGATAACTCGGCCACCGCGTCATAGAACGCACCCTCAAGACCACGGGAATTGTTTTGGATGCGAGTCCCCGGTTAAATGCTCACTCAACCCACATTCAGTAACTCCGCGAAGTAATTGCTACTCCGAGCTGTCAAGGTCCTAAAGCGTTTCGCAAAGTACCTGAGGAACTGTTGTTCAAGTGCTCCGGGGGACAAAGGGAGATTGTTTATTGTGGAACGCCGACGTTATTGTCGTTTAGCTGGGCGGAGGCTACCGAGGCGTCGCCCAACCACCGCGTAGGAGGGCAAAGGGCAACTAAAAGAAACAGAAAATGAATGTTGTATTTGTTTCGTTCGTTGAAATAAATTATAAACGCGGCAGCATTTCGCGGCGTGTGTGATTTATGCGAACAGTTTAACAGTTTTCTCCCGGTTGTTCGCCCGCCCGCGCCCACACAATCGCGACACACCTTTTCCTTACGATATTACTTTGTCTGCCTCACCCTCTCTTTTTCTCTCGCTCTCTCTCTCTCCCTAGTGTAACAACGTCGTTGTAAAATGCAATTGCGTCTTTACTTTAGATTGAGCCATACATCCTTCTCCTCGGTAAATTAGTTCTTTACATCGGTCCGGGTATGGCAGCGTTGCGGATGAATGTACAACGAATGAATATTCCACGAAGCAGTTTAAAACTTTTTAATAAAGTATACATTACCCCGGCGATGACGTGCCGCCGCGGATCCCGGTTCCGAAATTCTTTGTTTGAAAATGTTTCGTTATTCTATCTGTAGAATTCCGATTACGCGCGAGCGGTGTTTTTCCTTCAAAATGAAACTGCAATCGCGGGGCGAACGCGATATTGAAGTTATCGCCTCGTAGTAATGCATTGTTCTACAAACGCGGAGGTAAAATGCAATCGTACGCTATGAATAATTTTCGGAAAATGAAACTGAGGTCCCAACGCGTACCGTTCAATGCTGCTGGAATATCGAAATAATCGCAAAATTGCTCGACGCAATTATTTACAGTCAATTAAAATCGCTCCGGCTATTTAACCGTTACGTACGTCGATTCTGGGAGTCGACAAACGCACGGTGAAACGTCGAAGTAAGCCTCGCATGATCAACTACAATTTTATACAGCACTGCACGAGCGTACTCCGAAAAAAAAACTAATCACGAAGAATTGTACGAGGCAACCGTCCCTATTCAACGCTGTTATTACCGGTCTGTTCCTACGTTTCATGTTAGTAAAAACCACAAATGAACAAGAAAGGTTTGAAAACTGTACGGTTTAATTGGCTCGTTACTGCTTGGACTCTGTGTATCCAATTAATATAGAAATTGTAGATTACTTTCCTGGACAAATTGCATTCACTGATATATATCTTTTGAAGTGTTGTGAAGAATTGTGCATAGAACATTCAATTTTCAAGTTACAGATTTTTAGGATAGTTCCACCACAGTACGAAGCTATGGCATTTCGTCCAGTGATCACCATTTGCATTCAGAAATTAATATTTTCCATTAATTAACTTTATGTGAATTATAAAGACGATACGGGTGACGACATAATTAATATTTTGAATTTCATTATTACATTCATATTTAGGATCATTAACAATTACTGTACGAGCAATTGCGACAATTAAATTATAATTATTCAGCCTTGCAGCGATAACAATAATAAATATTAGTGGGTGGGTTTGGATGACTGATTCTAATTATTGCGACGACAACTTGATCGTGTTAGTGCTCCGTTAGTTTCTGGGTAATTGAGTATTGCGTATGCCTGATCAGTGTCTGATCTATTCTACTCGAAACCTGATTGAAATACTCATAATAAATGTTTTTTAACACGCGACGAAGGAGTTCGCTGATAATCCATTGAAGCGCGTGACGCGACGGTAAATAATTAATTTAAGAAAATAGTAAAAATTGTTCGATGGAAGAGCTAGTCATTTAATAAAAAATATGAATCACGAGAAATGATTCCGTGCCTTCGTACCGGTGTGCGGCTGATAGAAATCTTGAATTACAACCGGGAACCGCGAGATTCTGTTCAATAATGCAGACGTCTATCGTGTCAACGGATTCGCCGTGAAGGAAAACCCATCTCGCTGCGAGAATTGAAAAACTCTGCTATGTAACATACCCTTTATTTCACGAGGAATAACGCGAGCCACGGCTAGGAAAGCGCGGGGCGTGTGCGTGTCTGCTCGCGTGTGTATATGTGTCGGTGATCGCGCGTGCAACGAATGCCAGCCCGGAACGAGCGTGTTTTCCTGCACGCGTACACCTTCCTGCGTTTTATGGTTTATTAGCCGTCGCGAGTTTGTCCGTGTCGTAACCTTTCCACCGGCAATCCGTACAGCTCTTTTTATGGCTCGCCGCTATAACCACCGTCAACCGTAGAATATTTCTTTCTTCCTCTTTCCTTCGTCTCCGTCGGCTGCTGAATCGCCCGTCGCAGTTATTCCGAAAGGGTAGCTCCGCAGGCCTAAGACAAAGATTGACTGGCATGAAATTTATGCTAGACGCGCCGAATTATTCTTTCTCACGGGGGTGAGTCTTGTTTTCCAATCATGAATTCCTAGGGGATGGTTAAGGCTTCGGGGACCGTTCAAGAGACCCAAGCAAAGCAAAAATGGACAGAAGACATTATTTATTCTTAAAGGGTGGTTCGACAGATCTAAATAAGACGATGATTGACAGCCAAGAAATTTATATTAGGCGCTCCGAATTATTCTCTCTCAGTGGGCTGAGTCAGGAGACTCAGAGAACACAAAGATCAACAGCAATGAATTTCCCTTTGTTTTTTAATTATTATGGTTTCGGTGTTGACCGTTCAACAGACCTAAATAAAGCAAAAATTGGCAGAAACGAAGTTCTCTTAGAGATTTCATTTTCCAATTACTTCTTGAGGGGTGGCTCAGTGAATCTAAATTAGGCAAACGTTAAGAGTAACACGATTTCGTTAGAAATTTATTTTTCAAACTATTTATTCTTAAGGGTTGGTTCAACAGACCTAAATGAGGCAAAAGTTAACGGCAATCTAATTGTCTTAGAGGTTTCTTTTTCCAATTATCACTTCTTGAGCGATAATACAGTGAGCCTAAATAAGGCAAAACATTAAGAGTAACAGGAATTCGTGAGAAATTTAATTTTCAAATTACTCGTTCTCAAGAGATGGTTCAAAAGGCCTAAATGAGACAGAGATTGACAGCCATGAAATTTATACTAGAAGATCCAAATTATTTCTTCCTTAGGGGGTGAGTCAGCGGACTTGAATAAGATATAGATTGACCGCGACGAAGATCCTATTGTTATTGAATTATGAATTCTTGGGGGATGATTCAACAGATCCAAGGAAGGCGACAATTGTCCTGCAATTTTCTTAGAGGCTTCGATTTTGAATTATCAATTCCTTGAAGAGCGATACAGTAAGTCTAAACAAGGCAGAAATAATTTAATTTCTTTTTCCTTTATTCTTAAGGGATGGTTAAACATGCTTAAATAAAAATTGGCAGCAACGCAATTTTCGTGGTAGCTTCATTTTTGAGACACTAATAGCGCGTTCCAGCAGACCTAAAGTTTCCAAACAATGAATTCTTAAGGGGTGTTCCAGCAAGCCTAAATCGGGCAAGAATTTAGGCAAGATTCATTCTTTCCTGCAGTAATTACAAATGCAAATACTGAAGTCCGGCAAACGTACAACAGTTCTAACACATTGCAGTCGTAACGCATGGGAAACAAATCGTAAAATCAGACAGCACCAAAAAGAGAGTACTCCAAAGTTACGTAAAACCGTGCGTAATATTTTCCTGATTGGAAATTATGTCCGATGAGCGCAACGTTTTTGTCAGATTTCCGCTTGATCGGTGTTAGCATCGGGCACAAATGAGTTGGGACCCGCGACTGTAGTTTTTCGCGGTCGACGCGGCGCGGAATATTTTTCTGTTTCTTTTGCGAATGTAGATGCGATTTATCGGAGGAACGACTGCTTCGATGGGCGTTTGCTTTATCGAGAATAGCGTGAAAAATATTTCCGCATATCAAAGGACTGCTCGTTCGAACGGTTTCCAGAGCGTGGCCAAGCGACGCGCACTCGATAGGAAAGTTTCCTGACGGGAAATATCGAATATCGTAACGTTCCCCTAGATTCTGCACCTCGGCACGGCGATAAAGCAAAACCAAATACGATTTAAATAAGGTAAAGAGATAGACAGGTTTTCTTACGGGTCTCGTGAACGTTTCCAGGGAAATCGTCGACGACTATCAAAGATACATAGTCGCAAGTATTTTTCTTTCGACGTCATTTTAATCGTCGAGCAATTAAAATTCCCGATTGCTCGTGCACCGAGCAAATTTCGGAATAAAATAACATCCACAAAGACTGTTGACTTTCTTGAAGGACGCGCGGGACGAAGGGAAACGTAGTTACCGCTGGGGGAAAATTCCGGTGTTGCAGGAACCGTATGAAAGGGGAGGAAATTGAATGAACGTCAATTACACGATACACGAATCTCCCTTGGAATTTTTGGCCGGACTGTAACAGCTCGTTCCTACGACGAAAATATTAAAAGAATCGCTTCGAGCTGTAAACAGTGAAATGAAAAATGATATTTGCGAAACTGGAAAATGTATGGTTGTAGCCACATGATGCAGAAATTCTGGAATATATCCGTGGTAATTTCGAAGCAAAAATCGATACTCACCCATACTGTGTGGAACTTATTCAAGTATAACTGTACTATATTTACGGTTTAGAAACGATTTAAAAATTTTAGCGTGGGAAATGTACCACATTTTACAGTATTTTTCTTTTATTTATTAATGTTTACGGTGGTTAATGTCTCGTTTATTTAAAGTTAAGCACGACACATATCCACGCTGTTTATGGAACGAGACGATAGATGCGCTCTAGCCACGCTCTACTTGCTGTTTAATACTGAAATAGAAATAGTCTACTCAATTGTGATAATATTCAGATTAATTTTAGTAAAGGTGTTCGACGAGGCAAACAATTTTCCTGGAAGTCCTACAGGGTACACAAAAGCATATGCCTCACTAAAATTATGTGTAATTTAATTTTTATCTTCCTACGTATGCACAGCATTAACAAATATTTAAAATGTCTGAAAATCAGATGGAAATGGTTCCACGTTATTTCTGAAAGAAATGGTCATGATTTTACAATTTTTGTTCCGAAAAGACAAGGGTATTTGCATAAATATTTGCGGTTCGGTAGTGCAACTGATTGGAATTCGGGCTAAAACTATTTATTCCGATAACGTACTCGGTCACGCAAATTTACCAACAAAATGTTCGACGTGGAATATCGGATCCAGTATCGAGCCGATAACGTACTTTCCTTCGTTTCGATCGGAAGACTGTGTGTTGGTTGATCGGCTAACGCGGTTTCAAGTTATACGGTTATACCAAAGCCGGGACCATTTGAATGGTCACCGGGGAGAGTGGACAAACGTCGATCGAGCGTGGAAAACGCACTGGCGCAGGATAAAAGCCGCGAAACATTCGAAAGTGCGATGCATTAAAAGGTAAAACCGATACGCGTGGATTCTCTGAAAGCCGACGGAGCTTTTACCGGAACGCCGGTTCGGCCCGTGTACATCGAGTGCTGTTCAATGTTGGAAATTAGGCACGCGGGAACCCTTAAACCACACCTCGTTGCTTTCAAATTCGTAACATTTGCTAAACGATTTTGACTGATATTCTCCGTTCACTCGTCTCTCATATTCTGGTGTTCAAGCAAACCAACATCCATCACAGACGAATCTTCGTTTATCTTTTGATCCTCGTATTTAGTTCCTTCGTATCAAATTCATTGCAAATATAACACTTGATAATGGTATTCTATTTGCTGATTTTACGATTATATTTTATAGTTTTTCACGATAGATATATATTGGACAAAGAATCATTTCGCTATCATTTAAGACACTCTGCTAATTTATAATTCGTTCATTTATTCATGGCATCGATTTTTGTGTACAATTAGTAATAAAGTGTACAATTAGCAATAGTATTAAATAAAGCAGAAAAAGAGAAGCTTTCCCAAATCCAGAAATTAATTTTATATCAAAATTGGACAAATAGCCTTTCAGCTAACTTTTAATGCGCTCTGCCATTTTAATACATTCATTTATTCACAGCAACTATTTTTGTGTGTAATAGTATCATGGAATTGACAAGAAAAATGAGGAAGCTTTGTCGAATCCAGAAATTAATAGAATATCAAAATTTCATGTTAACATTACGGGGAAATGCTCTGATTGAATCCAGATCAACTTCTAATGAATTCAATTAACAAATCTGTGTGCATTACATTTTCAGAGCTGTTGAATACGAATTTTCTGTTGGACTAATTTCGTCTTGCAAAATATAGAAGATCATGGTGCAGCGGAATATTAATGTCTGGTATTGTTAATTTTAATGTCCCGAAATAGAATATCAAAGCCGTTAAACACGGCGCTTATCGTGCAGCTACATATTTAAACGACATGGCCTCGTCTTATGCAATGAATAATTATGATCGCAGGAATATAGGAAGAGAAACGTGAGCGAGGTGGTTCCACAGTGATAACGTCGATAGTCGCGTGGTGTCCGTGAAGCCATAGATCGTACCGTGAAGCCATCCAAGGGAAAGAATAGGTGCTATCATTGTCTGCCAACAGAGATGAATGTCCTTTTTGCAATAGGTATTCAGTCCGTCGTGAGATTTGTCGATTTTTATATGATTACGTTCGAGTTAAGTTATGGGTCCGAGTCATTTTACATTTAACGAGATTAGAATCTCAACACGTGACACGGTTTACTCATTTTTAAGTCAAAAGAAATCGGACCGTATTATCTGATATCGATTTATTCGAATAATTAATCGTAAAGAACATTAAAATACACGTACCTGATCACAGCGTCGTCAATGATTAACTCAGCAACATGGAGCCAGATTAAATCAATAAAATACCTCCAGGACGGTGAATCCCATTTAAACGTCAAGGAACGAATCGAAAAAACCTCTTGAACCCATTACGTAGCATGATTGCGCTAAGAAGTGGCATAAAAAGAACTACACGCATCCAAATGGAGACATTTCTTTAATTGATTATAACAATAATTCATTTTTCAAATTGAACTTAACTTTCCCTAATCATCAAAGTAAAAATTTAAAAATAAAAATTTGGTACTCAATGGGTTGAGCAAAATATAAATTTTCAATCTCGAAAGATTCGAATCAATCAACTGTGCGTACTCGAACAATCGTCAACCATTCTGGAAATGCGCAAACGACGAAAAATACCGCATTCGAACCTGCAACACAATTTATTCGACCATGCGTCTGCACGGTCCGAGCTTTCACGAGAACCATTCACGTGCAGGATCGCAGGATCGCAGGATCGAGGGAGGACAAGGTTGGCTGGTGTATAGTACACTTCGATCCGCAACGACGGCATTGTTTTTCCTGGGGATAGAGGATGCGCAGGCATTAAATTGAATATCTTCCGGTCAGATTTCCCCTGGGGCGGGGAGATCTCGTATCTTTGGTTACGGGTCGATAAATTTCGGATCGCACGTTCCTATTTAAAACGGACCTGGGTCCGCCGCGAGGCGGAACGCTCTTATCGACCGACTGGATAAAAAGGATCCCGATTTGCATGGAAACAAAGGGGAACGTGGATAAGCGGAAAACCGGTGTAGCCTGATCGCGCGAGTCTTTCGTTTATCCGGGAAAACGTTGTTCTCGCATCCTGATCACCGTCCAGCTGACGAGCCTGAAGGAACCCGAACGTTTGACTTTATGCTCGTTCGCACCGGCCGCTCGCGGCGGGGCTGAAGAGTCTAGGCGAGGATGTAACAGGTGGCACATTCCCTCTCGTTCCGCTCGACGACGTGCGATTTCGCGCCGCACCGTCATTATTGACGCTGCCACCCCCCCCGCTACCATCCCCGCGAAGAAGGGAAGCGCGCCCTCAAACCTTCCATCCACGCTCTTAAAATCCTCTCCAGAGGAATCCCCGTTTCCGCTCGATCGTGGCCGTGGCACCACGTAACCGCTCTCCTCGCCCCTCGCATTCCGCTCTCAATAAAACTTCCGCTGGAACAACCGCTCCACGGAATAGAAACCGCGCGGACCAAATGCATTCGCTCGGCCGCGAGAACGTCGTTACCATCGTCGAACGCGATACCTCCGTTCCATTTGACTTCGAAATGTAATATCCGTGCCACCGTTACTTCGCTGGAACATTGTCCGGGGTATTTTTTAAGTGGTCCTGGCTCATTCGGGATAATACTGTGCCGAACTGATTTTTTTAAAGTGTCCTCTAATGGATTTTGCAACGGGAATTCAGCGATTGCACGAGAATACGAATTTTTATATGTCCGACCTATCAGTGGTCGACTCATTCCACTTGAAATCTCCGCGCGGTGGTTCTGTATCACTGTGTAGAGGCATTTCGGAGTATCATTTATGCTAGTCGTTTGTCAAGTGCTCGGCAATTCAATTTTGCGACTGTCCGACTTAGGAGTGACGGGTTCTGCTTAAGACTTAAAGCTTCCTCTTGTATGACTTTCTCGGGGTAATATCGAAATCGTGCATTTATGTTTCTGTGATAGTACTGCAAGATATCTTGTAATATTATTTGCGTTGGTTGCTGGGAAATTCATTTTTCCCATATCTAGCCAGTGGTCTACTTACTCTACTTACGAAGATACTACTTCTTACTTAAGTTTTTTTTCCTTTCCTGTCACTTTCTGGGAGTAATATTGAAATTCTATATTTGTATTTGATTTTCCTAACAATAAAGAGAGGCATATTGCTATATTATTCCCATAAGTTCTTCTTTGATTGCTCCCAGATGGAATTTTTCGTATCTCTGACAATTGACTGATCTATTCTACTTAACTCCTGATTTTTGAAACTCGTTCTAATGTTTCGTAATAACATTCAAATAGGTTGATGCTATATGGAAAACAGGATGTCCAGGAGTTTATTGTACGTCCGACCATTGATATTTTCTATTTAGACTGTGAAATGTTTCTCCACGAATCAGAATCAACAAAAGAAGCTAGCCCTTTGCACTCGAAGCTATTTTAACTCCAAAACGGAACATTTTTTCCAACCTAGAATATTTTCCTTCTATATATATATATATATATAATTTTTCATGTTGTCGTTATCAAAATGGTGCAACTTACACGTACAATTCTGAAGTGTTTAGTAATTTATTAACTAAATTAAACCAATTTAATAATGTAAAAAATATTTTGAATAATGATGCAGCAATTTTTAGTGCCGCCTTACAGTCGCCATTCGACTGCTAAGGGTTAATACTACTACAACGGAATTGTAGACGTACAGACATTTATAGAATATTAAAATGTCGGTAGTTAAATCCGACAAAAGGTTTCCTTTCGCGAATAAACAGATAGAATAGAATAAAGTTTATTTGTAACATTGTTCGTGTTCGAAAAAGTTGAGTTTGAATTTCTGCAGGTACCCTTCCAATTCATTACGGTTTAGCCAACGCGTTTGTCGTAGTATTCCCTGTTCAAAACACTGTGGACATGCAAAAATGCACAAAATGAAAAATTTTAAACGAAAGTGTGGCACGAGGTTTTCGTTGTCCGATTGCTTCCAAATTTGGCACATATGATTTTCTCACCAAGTGTCACAATTTAGGGGGTGAATCTAGAAAACATCGAAAGTCGAGAAATAAGGGCTACACACTAGCTAGGGGGCAGTGTGTTAGTGGGTGAAACAGGGTATAAAGAAGATTCGCAGGAAAGGGGTCGAAAGGAAGCGCGAAGGGACGCGATTCGTTTCAGGTGACCCCGGGTGGTTGGTAGAATCGGCGCGAGCGTTCTTGAACGGGGCGGCGCGACGCGGGTCGTTTCAAACACCCTGGAAACATAATTCCACGGCGTCCGCTGTTTACCGGTGACGTCAGACGTTGAAATATTCATGAAACAAACTCTCGTCGGATCGCGTCGCCCTTTTCCTTGTCCCTGGCTCGATGGTCTCTACTGTCTACCCTGTGTTACACACGCTCATTTTCCCCGTCTTTGTTTTACCTTCCGTCCAGCACTTGACTCACTTGAACCCATTCACACTCGTATGCAACCCGTGCATCCCCTTGGATGGTCCTCGCGCGATCACCAACCCCTGTCTTCATTTTACAGGAGATTTCATGGTCCGCGCTCCACCCTCCACGGGGTTCCCTTTCATCCCTCCGTCGCGTATCAATGGGCACGACGCGACTACCACCTACGCGAATATTGCATTGCTTTCGAGCTGGTTTTCGGTTAATGGAACCTACTCCTGAACTTCTCCGAAGGGCTTTCCAATTTTCTGCGATGAGAGCTTTCAAACATTTACTGTCAAACGTCATGTTCAGTGATTTTGACTCCCTGGAGAACGTTTGCGTGGTCAATTCTTTGAAAATAGAGCGTATGACCAATCACAGGGTTATTCTACTTGTCACTCACATCGCAATTTTCTCTTGAATTCGTTTTCTATCCTTCCAGTGGCGAGGTAAAATAATTCTCCGTTACAGAAGCTAATTATCCGAAAAAAATGTGTCTGATCAATTGCCGGGACATTCTACTTGCCACCGGTTTATTGAATTTACATTCGATTAATTTTTTGATGAAGCGAATTGAATCTCCAATAGGGAGATTTTTTTCGGAAACGAGCTTGTCTTACCGATGGCTGAGCTATTCTACCCGATGCTTATTTTCTCTTTGACCAAATTTCATGCAGGTTAACTGTTTTACGAAATTATAAAGGAGGTTAAAGAGCGTACGTATTCTTTTTATCCAAATGACGTATATTTTCCTTCTGAAATTTTTCATTAAAGTTTTGGGAGATTGGATAGAAGGGAACAAAGTAATCGTCAGACTGCGGATCTTTATGCGAAATAAATAATTCCTATATCGTTTACAAGAAACAGGAACCACTTGGTAATTCTCATCTGTCTTCAATAATCGAAGATGGTTAATATACTAAGTAACATATTTATACTCTCAAATTCTTTTAACCTCTCCGTTTCATCAAAAATTTCAGCTATTCAATTTTATCGTAAATCCATAAAATCCGCAGTCCAGTGATCTTACATATCTAAATCGTTCTCGAATCACAACGCTTTGTCTTTCGGCATTTATACCAGTGTATTTACAAAATTACATATATATTTATATATAGAATACCGCTGCAAATGAGTATCACGTGTGTATCTATGCGCAGGTATGTATGTTCCGTGTATATGTACGTGTACAAATCCGTGTCCGTGTGTATCCAGTGTCTCGTGTTATCCTTAAGCAATTAGACTTCGTACGCTATGTAGGAAACTTTCTAAACGTTACAATTCAAATGTTTGTGTTCATTCCCGTCTCTTTCGTCGTATTTTTCTGTTTTTTTTTGGTTCTTTTCTTTTGTCGTCAATATTCCTTTTTTAATAAATCCTAAATCTACGCGATAGGATCACGCCCATCGAGCGGGCTACGCGTGTTCGCCGAGCAGCTCCTCCATTTTGGCAACGTTTCATCGTCTGGCACACCACTCCTCTTTTTCGACGCTATCGGTCCCAACCGACCGGAATATCCGCGGAATCTTTCGTACAAAATTGGCAGGAATCGTTTCTTTTCGATTTTCTGGACGCGACTCGCCGCACATCCCGATTCACGAGCTCCGAACGCTATACCGAGATCACGCATCCGTGTCGCAAACAATTTATTCGCTCGTGAAAATCGACGCTTAAAAATCGCCCTCCGAACCTCGGAACTGGTCGCACAGATATGATTTGCTGCGATCCTAACTCAGACCAACCAGCGACACGATCGACAAGGAGGTACGTCAATTCCTACGACGCTACCAAAAGCAATTGCAAAAGTTAGTCGAAATTATGATTCACTTTGTATGACAAATTCATTCGAACAACTTGCTTGATCAATGACTTAGACGTTCTACTTGACACCTACTTCTTCGTTTTCATATTATATAACAAGTTCCTTTGTGGAACATGTCCGATCAATGACTGGGATACTCTACTCGAAACCTATTTCCTCATTTCAAAATGATATGATAAATTGCTGCATTTTGTAAACATGAAGTAGTATGTGCACTTCTTTCTTTTCAGCTTGGTGTTTTTCGCACTTTGTTAGTTCATTATTATCATGTTTTTGATGCTTAATCTGCACGACCTGATACACTCGGAACAACTTAATAGCAGCGTGCATAAAACATGCGTTGGACGAGATAGAAAATTTGTGTTAAAGAATTTATGTTGAATAAACGCCTGAGATTTACAATAGGAATTTTTTATATTCTGTTTGGATTCTAAAGTATGGATTCAGATAGATTTTCTGTTAACACGTGTTTGATATTCTCCTCGCATTTCTAAACGACACGAACGCCTTCGGTTTCGTACTTTTGATTTTCAGTGGGTAAAATTATTTTCCTCCTAAAAGCGTTTTTATTCTTCAGATTGTTTCAAATTCCGAAAAGACATTCCCGAATTGTTCCGAGAGGGGATGGGAGGAGAACTATCACCCTTCAGCGCGAACTTCCAGCTCGGAGCTCCTGGTCTGAGTTAGACGATCCCATTCTACTTCAGTAAACCGCGCGCTAGTCGCTCTCCATTGGAGTACATCCACCCATTCATGCGGCTGAAAGAGTGAATACAGTACCCACGGTTAAACTGAATTTTCCATTCCTCTTCCATTCCCATTCGTGGCGCACGAGACACGTTTATTTTTCGACTTTTCGTCGCCCCTGGTAAAAGCGGAAAGAATATTCGGGATCGCTCGGACGTTCGATCGCGATCCTTCTTCCCTGGGGAACGCGAGCGCGCAAGAAATCGAGGAATTGCAGAATGGCTCCGGGATTTCCAGCTTACCCTGCGATTCGCTCGATCAGCAAAGATGCCAGAGAGAGAGGAGAGAGTAAGAGAGAGAGAGAGAGAGATAGATAGATAGAGAGAGAGAGAGAAAGAGAGACAGAGATAGACGCGTAATTAGCGCGCGCACTCGCTCGACGATTAGGCGGTTTATCCGGGCCGGTAGTTAACGTCGGCATCGTTAGCGCGTTAGTCTCGTTTGCCCTCCTCCCCTTTGCACTGCCAAATAGAGGGGTTGAAAGGGCCGTGTGTGTGACTCCATCCGCCTCCGGGTAGACGAGCGAGGGTCCGTTCGTCGTACAGATTAAAAATAATAACCGGTGACCCCTCTCGTGACGCTAAGTGCTCCATTCTCCTTGGGCAACGCCCGCGATCCGACATGAATTAATTCGCGCCTACCCTGGCTGGTCCTGCAAATCTTCCGATGTCGCTCGGCTCGCGATTATCGTAAACACATTGTCGCAAATCTACAAACTTTTCTGACGTCGTCGAGTGGTGCCAGAGGATCTTCGTACGCGCACACCACCGGCCAAAAGTTTGGATACAACCTACTGCTTACTTGTATTTCACTTTCGAATCTTGACTGTAGGGCATTCTTTTTCTCGCCGTGTCACAAAAAAGAAAATATTCGGAATATTTCCCACGCTAGTACACGTACCCAAACTTTTGGGCCAGTCGTGTGTACATTCTTTTTAATCGTGTTAGGACTAGACATACAGTTGACATACAGTTGACGCTCGGAAATAATATTTCCAATTAGAACTACCCGAGGCTTAGAACGTTTATTCTATGGGTGGAACTGTTGCGGAAAGGTCAGGACGAAAGCTGAGACACAAATTGAAAAATAATTAGGAAAAGCCGATGGCGTTCCGAGAACTGAACAACGCGTTCTTTCGAGAATCTCTCGAAAGTAGCTTCTGATAGACGATAAACCAGCTTTGATAACGCTCGGTATCGCAAGGAATGATAAGCTCGGAACTCGAAACAAAATAGAAGTCGCAAATCATTCCGCGTGCGCGGCTGGCACGGGAGTCGCCGGACACGCGAGTTACAACTGGGAGTCCAAGTACGTTCTAACCGGACAGTGAACATGTTAAAACTCGGAAGAAGAACATCGGATAACAGGGTAGGAGGGTAACTTCTGGTTTCTCGGTGGCCGGGTCCAAGAAAGCTTTCCACCGAAGCAATAAATCGCTGCGAGGAGGGTTCAAACGGGTTCGGCGAGTTTCGCAAGAATGCGTACCATGTGTCTGCCGGGGCGAGGGGTGGAGAAGTAGAAGGAGGAGAAGTAGGAGGGGAAAAAAAGGACGTTGAGTCTGGGTTCGGTAATTTCACGGTGTCACGCGAGCACGCGTGCTCGTACGAGAAGAATTCATGGTTGCGGGCTTCCGTGTCTCCGGCTTGTTTCTTCTGGTGTGTTCTCTTCGCCGGTTACCGTGTTCCTCAAAGAGTTTATAGATTCGGGCCGCAACTTTCTCCGGTTCGTGCGAAAACGGTTCGATCGGTAGACGGCGGTTAGTTTCTCGAGGTTGTATCGCTCAGGAGTCGCGGGGAAAGCACAGAGAGACACTCGGTCGATACTCGGGGATCGCTCAGCGGGCTGAATTTCAGAGCTGAGCTGAAGAAACGCAGAGACAGAAACTCTTCCGGGCCACTTGACGTCGAAATTGCGCTAATTCCGATGATTTACCGCGGCCGGGGAAACCGGCCTGTCAGAAAAGACAGATACAAATACACAAGACCGTTCTAATTCGCGGGGAGCACGCGAGGACGCGTGCGTGGCCGACGCGGCATTCATGAAGCCTCTCCTGTCTGCTCCACCCCCCTTGCGTCCAGCTCTCTCCACGGTTCTGTTTGTTTCCTCGGCCCGTTGTATTCTTCTTAATTTATCTTCCAGTAACAACCATGACTTAGCCCCTCCCCGTCTCCCGGCCGCCATCGTGGAACTTCTCCGAAGAAAAATCTCGGTCTCTCGCTCTCACCTTCTCCAGCCGGCCAAATAGAGCCCGCGAACGGAAACGGTCTTTCTTGCGTGCTCGAGGGAAACGAAAGCGGATCAAGTGGGCAGGTTCTCGACTCTCCTTAACCCCGGACTATCGTCTGATCAAACTCATTCCGTGGCCCGTTCTAGGTCCATGCACTCCGACGCCGAGGGAAGGGTCCTTGTGATCCGCCGGGTCCTTTGTGTGCCGACCAGATAGATGTGTACCCTCGGCAAAGGATTGCTGATCGTCGACGTATGATCCGCGTACGACTCCGATCGAACCGATCCGATGATGCTGGATCCACGGAACACGGTGTATCGAGGACGCACAGATTGTATGTCATCCGGCGAGTCGATGTGTATCCTTGAAGGGAGCGGAGACGTCCAAGTGCGATCGTACAGATCTGCGCACTCTGTCCATCGAGCCCTGTCCCTTGGCCGGGATGTAAACAACGATCCCAAGGATCCTCTTGATACACCGAGCTGCGCCAGAATGGCCTTATGTATCCTTGACAAAGGTAAGCCGATCACGGAAGTATGATGGATAAATTGGACAGTCCGACCCAATTCATTCCTTCGCCTGCCGAGCTATAAGCTGATGACGTGACGGGGATAATCCTGATTTCTCGCTGCACGTGCACCGTACCAATAAATCTATATTTACTGCCATCATCGTCGTGCCGGCTGCCTCTGGACCCGGTCGGTCATCCCTTCAACTCGAGTCGCATCGAGGTACATCGCGCGCCACTGTTTGCGAATAGGATCGGGATTCCTCTGATCTTCGCGTCTCCTTTCAACGGGCCGACGAACCTGGATCTGTTTTCTGATGTCCCGTACATGCACCGATATCTCGTCAGTCTATTAGCTATTAGCTATTAGCTGGTTCAGAAACCGGACAGCCAGGGATTCCTCTGATCACGGTATCCCCTATAAACACGATGGCTGAACAAGACTAATTCTCCAATGTGCCTCCGTCCCTCGTTCGTCATTTTATTCGCAGGTTGGTAGCTCCGCGTCACCTTTAGGATCGTGGACAAATTACTTTCTGATGGCCCACGCTTCGGACAATACCTCTTCAAAATTTGTTCGTCGGAACGGCAAGTGGACCTTGATGATTAAAAATTTGTCTGATTTCTGTGCTTTCTTTGAACGAGGTAGCAAAGTTGCAATTAGTTTCCAATATCTTGGACCAGTTCTTATCGGACATGTGGCTCAATTCAAGCGACTCCTTTAATTTCTCGAACGAAACTCGTACAATTTTCTGATTCGCTGTAGTTGCACCAGTCCCCCATCAAGTTTGTAATCTAATTCAGACGAAATTTGATTCCTCGTGTTTCTTTCGAACGTGCCAACAGAACTGGATCAATTTTCAGATGTTCACCGTTCATCCACAATCTCATCAAGCAAATTAGCTAGTTCACCGCTGCTCCCCATCAAATTAGGTAATCGTTTTTAAAGCCATTCAAGCTCGAACGATCTTCGAACGCTTCCGGGCGAATCTCTCATCAAGTCCATCTCCTAGTTCAGGTGTAGTACTTGTATCGACGCAAGAATTGCGTCTCCAGAACCGTGGCAACTGAGTTTGATGTTACTCGATCCAGTCATCGTGAACTTGACGCTGGACTGGGGTCTTTAGAATCTCAGGCCAGTGAATCGATTATCCCGAATGTTTCCTGAACTGCACCTGTCATCTGATCAACGTGATCCTTGTCATCCGACCAGTTTCTCCGTAAATCCTGGTACAGGTTGCTACTGCTCCAAGGAGTTTTAGACTCCGTCTAGCCTGACAAAGAATCCTTGATTTTCTGATGGACATATCCCGCGAAGACGCTAGACCTGAATCTTCAGTATCGTGTTCAACGAGGTTATCCCGAATGTTCCCTGTGTTGTCCTCTATCATCTGGTCATCTGACTCGTCCCCCCGCGAATCCTGATACAGGTTGCTATTGCTCCAAGGAGTCTTAAGACTCGTCTAGGCTGACAAAGAATCCTCGATTTTCTGATCGACACATTCTGAGAAGACGCTAGAAGACCTGGATCTTTGGAGTCATGCTGGAATGTGCCATCGGATCGATCGTCCTCGGGGCAGTCCCTTGATCGCTGGATCGATTCCCCCGTGGGTCTCGGTAGAGGTTGATAAAGGGTGGGCGGCCCGCAGGCCCCGCCTTCGCTTACATAGAATCCTAAATGTTCTAATCGACACGGTCCGCGGAGACGCTGGATCAGGATAATTAGAATCGTGCTGGACTAAGCCAGCGGATCGATCGTTCCGAATGTTCTCGGGGCCGTCCCCTGTCATCTGATCAGCGGGTCGGTTCGCTGGTGAATCTCGGTACAGGTTGATGGTGTGGAAGCGGCCTGCAGTCCCCGTCTAGGCTGACAGGGCCGGGACGCGTGGCGCGCGGCATAGAATCCTCGATTTTCTGATCGACACATTCCGCGGCCGCGAAGACGCTTCCACGGCATCCGGATAATCCTCGGTAGGATCGTCTCGCGGCCAGATGCCTCCGGTCGGCGGTAGACACGCGCCGGATACGGTGCTCGGGCGAATAGCTTTTGCTCGCGGCGCTGCCGGTGGCATTCGTGCTGTCGTCGGTGATGCCGTTGCTGTTGCGTCGCTCGTTGTCGGCCAGCGGGGAACAATGGGTCGCGACGGCTAGGTCGCCAGGTTCTGCAACACATAATGACACGCAATGATGAACGATGCCTGGCTGGTGCGCGCCGGGTCTCGTTAAAACGGTTAAAACGCCTAGTGCGTGAACACGCGAATTCACCGGCTCGCGTATCCGCGTGTACGTCTGTTTGTCCTTGCATGGGCGCGCGCGTGTGTGTGCGTGTGTGTCTGTCCGTCGAGTTCTTGTTTTCTGTTTTTTATTTGCCGCTTTGTTGTCCGCTCGCTCTCCCACCCAAACGCTTTCTGTCTCTTTCTCTCTCTCTCTCCGGCCCTCGCTCTATCTCGCTCTATTTTCGTACTTTTTGTATTATTTGCCCGAGTCAGCTACCGCGCATTGTCCGGGAATTAAAGGGACGTCCAACGGGATGGACAAAGAGAAATCGGCCTCTAATTCCGCGCGACAATGTCCGTTAACGAGAAACGAAGAATTTCTATCGGCGAAACATCATCCCACTCCCTCTCCGACGCCGACAACCCAGCCACACTCGAACTCACTAATTTTCCCATCCGTCGTTGAGTGGAAATTCATTGACGAATTGTGGGAGGGGTGGGGGGAGAGCTCGCCCGAGAAAGGTGACCAACGGGATTGACGGAATGAGGACGATTCGTTGAGTAACGAGGGGGAAAAATAGGGGACTTCCGGTGACTAACCGCGTGCGAGCTTGTGAACTCGATTGCGAGAATTTTCGTTCAACTGCGAAGACCGAGGGGAAATAATAGTCCCGACTATTACTGACCACTCAAGGTCTCCCCCCTCCATGAATCTACTTTATCGGGTAGAATCTAACGATTTGGTGGGGGTAGGTGTTGGATGACTTTGTACAGCCAAAAATGCTAATCCCTCCAAACTGTTCTTCCACAGATTTTGCAATAAATAAGCGTGGACTTCAATTTGCTAAAACCGATTGAAGTTTAACACAATGATGGAGATCGGTGGATTCTAACGATTTGGCGGGGGTAAGTGTTGGATGAGTTTTTACAGCCAAAATTGTTAATTCCTTCCAAATGGTCTTTCACAGATTTTGTAATAAATAAGCGTGGACTTCAATTTGCTAAAACTGATTGAAGTTTAACACAATGATGGATATCGGTGGATTCTAACGATTTGGCGGGGGTAAGTGTTGGACGACTTTGCACAACCAAAAATGCTAATCCCTTCCAACTGTTCTTTCACAGATTTTGCAATAAATAAGCGTGGACTTCAATTTGCTAAAACCGAATGGAGTCGAACATAATAATGAGGACGTGTGGAATTTAACGATTTGTTGGGGGTAGGTGTTGGATGACTTTGCACAGCCAAAAACTCCTCCTGAACTATTTTGCACGTAATTCGCAATATCTGGAGCGTACGCCTCGATTGACGATTTTGCTAAAACCGAATGAAGTATAACACAACGATGAGGATAGATGTTCACAGACTTCGGACAGCCCAAAAATGCTAATCCCTCCTCAAATGTTCACTCACCGAATGTGTAATCGCGTTATGGAAATTTCAATGATATGCAGAACATTGTTCGCCCGTTTCAGCGAAATAGTCAATCAGGGTCTACACTCTAAACACGCCGTTGTAATATTTGCCAACAACATACAGCGTCGAATCAAAGAGCAAATACTGTCGGCTAGAATACACTCCGGCGTAGAATAGTTGCCGGTTGTAACTCTCATCAAAACATGTGTACAAACGTCTACTTAATTAATACTTTGGGTCCTATTGGTACTGGAACAATTAAACAAAGGATATATGTAGCGCACCCGAAATAGGAACGACAATAGTTTGCTCGTTTCTCTCGGGGCTAATTAGAGGATTGAATTGTAAATCAGCGTCTGAACAATTGTCATTCGTGATTCATTTATGCATATCTGCTTCGATAAAGTGATTATTAGGTCCCGAATGTTTGGCCATTGTTCCGCGTGGTTCGGAGTTGAGCGTAATCTTGTCGAGTTATTGAATGACTCTTCTAATCGTTTTTTCTTAATTAGTAGCCCGAGGGTTGTTTTATTGAACTCGTCAGACCAATTCGATGATCATGCTCCTACCTTTTCAATATAATTTTTCATTTTTCAACTCTTTTTCACTTACTATCTCTTCTGCTACTTGTTATTATTTTCTACAATGTCTATCTGAAATTTTGAGACACGATTTTAAAACAAATTTAACGTTCTTTAAATAAACGAATGCAGAAGAATAACGAAGATCCTAGTTTTTAGCAGTTTTCTAACATCTCCATTGCATTTAAAAAGTGTGCATCATGTATTCAACAAACGAATGCGGAACAATTTTGGAATTTTTATAACATTCCAGGATACAAAAGGTTATATAAAATTTTATTTTCCGCATTACCAGTTTTCGGAGCGTCGAAACACATCAAAATGTAGTTCGGCGAGATGAATTCGGATCGCCTCAAGCAGCGGTATCCTAAATTTTTTTTCAGAAAGGTAACAAAACGTTCATCGAAATTCGCATTAAGTTTTATCGGAATTGAACGCGCGTGACTCGCGAATCACCATGCGAATTCCGGCAAGCATCGCATAAAAATTCGCAGACGCCCGGACCGACGGTACCGGGCGCTAATACAGGCAAACAGACATCAAACAGTTTTAACCCGGTTTACGATCGAAAAGCCATCGAGCAGACGTTTGGCGGAAAATAAAATTCAACGAACATATCCTGCGCTCCGCGAGCCACGGAATTCATTTAGCCGATGATCGAGCAAGTTGAAACGAGCGGGGGCGCATAAAAATTCCTGTCGTCGGGGTAAAAAAAAAAAGGTCGATCGAAAGAAGGGATACGTCTGCTCGTCGACTAATTTTACAGCGGCGCCATGGTACAAATGAAAAACGGACATCCTATAAATCGTGCATGGTCGCGTGCGTCCGGATACGGAGATCTCCGTAGCCGATCGCAATTTGCGCGATCTCCGATATTGCTGCCGGCTCGTTTCGCGTCGTGAGATATTAACGCCGCTGGAACCGACCTCCTCCTGCTCTCTCTCTCTCTTTCTCCCTCTTCTCTTCCTTCCTCTCCCACGGTTAGCTACCCCGCGTTGCTCCTCACCAATCTAGATCCCCCTTGGCCATAGTTCGACATCTACCCCCTTCGGTTATGTCGAGTCCGTCTCCGGTGTTCCCGAATTAACCGTCGCAAACCGATCTGCGGTGGGTCAAAGTTCTACCGTGGACTGTACGCAATCAGCTGCTAATTGGGAAATGATTGGAGCCACCTACGCCGATACCATCGGGCCTCTAACTATCCTCCGAACGGCCGAATAACCCGTGGCCCTCCTATAGATGCCCCCATAAATGCCAAAACCTACGCACACTGTCGCGATATCCTCGCCGCAATCGACCCACCAGCCACGCACAGCTTGTTTATACATATATATATCTGTGTGTGCGTCTGTGTGTGCGCGCGTGTGTGTGTTCTCCAGTAGAATTTTGCCGCCATGCTCCACGTCAAACGCCACGTCCGAATGTTTAATAATTCGATAGACTGATTTTATTTTGATCCCCGCACTGTTCGTGAAACGGGCGCCCGCGATTCCGTATTTTGAAGGATTATGAGTCACGCGCGATCCAGATGATAAAATACAGCGGAACCGCGTATGTCAACACAGGACCATGTGAGTCTGCTGTGTAAACGATCGTCCTGTTTGTTTTAAAGGAATAAACTTTCAGGTCCCGACTGCAAGTGTTATGCGCGAGCTGCGGATTTTCGACAGTTATTGCTTTAACGACGCGAATGCAAAATACAAATAAACGACTCGACGGGACCCGATCATCCCGTCCATCTTTATTCATTATTTAATCTATCTCTTGAAGAGCCGTTTCATTTGTTCGATGGGATTTTTCGTACCTGACTGTAATCTCGAGCCCCCAAAATCTTGAATCGTATTTTCATTTCACTCTAAAAATCTTATTCTAATATTACTAGGTGTCCAATAGTACTGAACACTGTGAAAATTTGTTTGCAATATTGTTTGCTTCTTTGTTTCTTTGCACACACGAACGTTTATTCTGACAATGTATTCTGCTAAGAATTTGTTTCATTTGCTCTTTCTCTATGAATAATAATCTGACATAGTAGACATTTTTGAAAACTGTAATGCTACGAAAATTCCATTCTAATAAATTTTACGTTGAAAAACAAGTGAAAAATACAAAATAATATTTTTTATATCTGGAATTATCAACCTGGGAAAACGGGCTCCCGAATTAGTATTTTCAAGTAGAAACGGTCAGCCATGGTCAGGCGCCGTAGCCACTTCCCAAGTTAAGTCTCTCGGGAAAGTGGGCTCGTGTAAAAACTTTTATTCTACGTTTTCTCACTCATTATTTCACGTTGAATTGCCTCTCAGTGCCGTACCTCTGTCACAAAACACCTTGCGTAATAAATAAAAAAGAATTAACAGAATGTTAAACTGAGAATTTTTAGTTTCTATACCATAATTAATCGGTTGTGTTTAAAACTAGGCTGCAGACATTCACGAATTTATTACAATTAGGAATTTATGAAATATAAAGATACATTCACATTTCTTCGAATATTTTATGAAACAGTGGATCTCACTAAATTAATACCAATTTCTGCAATATGCGAAAACTAGCGATATTTTCACTTGGTATTTACCGTGAAAAATTTCCAGCCGTCAAAATAAATTTCCACGGTCGAGTATTTTATAAAATAGTGTATGAAAATGTGAATTTGCATAACGAAAGTGAGCCAGACGCCCCATACGGAGCACGTTCGCATGTAACCATTTAAATTTCAAAGAGCCGCGGTAAGTGGCCGCAGGTGATGCTTGTGCCGCGGATAAGTCTTCCCGTTTTATTGGTCACGTTGTATCACGCAATTATTCGCAAATGATTCCTCCACACCCCGGAGGCAACAGTAAATTTCCATCTTTTACAGAGAGCCGCAAGATAAACATGCCGTGACGACTCGAAATTAAGCGTTTAATTTCCGAACGACGTTGTTTTCCGTTTTGAAGGGTGGAACGTTTCTAGTATCCAACGCGGACAAATTGGTTTGATAATATCGGCTGGTGGCATGCTCCTTTGCCGATACCACGAGAATGGTGTCCATCAAAATTTCCAACTTCACAGGCTCGGTCTCTCGCAAGCCCTGTATCTTGCTCCCCTTTATATTCGCGCAAGCCGGCGCGCGGCTCTCCCTCTACCCCCGCGGCCGGTGTAATTTCATGAAAGATCAGAGGCGGCGAATTAAAGAAATTCCTTTGACCGTAGACTGGCAAAGGGCCGCCACCCGGAATACCTAATCGGCATAAATATTTACCGTCGCGAGATATCCCGTCCCTCGCAATTTTTCCTCTGGCCGGATAAATGTTTTATGAGGCCGCTAATCAAACGAAAGAACTCGCCCTTCTCTCCCCGAAGAGAAGGGCAGCAGAGAGAGAAAGAGAGGGGGAGAGGAAGAAAGGGAGAGAGAGAGAGAGAGAGAGAGAGAGAGAGAGATAGAGTATCGGGCCATAACGAGCTTCGAAATCGTTTAAAGATACCCCGCGGCGTTCGTGAAAATTTCAGGCTATCCCTACCACTCCCACGGGCACAGCACATATTCGACTCATGAATTCGTGACGACCCTGTCCGCGCACCTCGTTAAAGCCGGCTCGGCGAACCGACGGCAGCAGCAAGAAAACGAAGGGAAATATGCCTTTCCCGGCAGACACGATGCTCACTTTTCCTACCCTTGTTTCAATCTCGCGGCGGAGAAGAATCCGACCAACTTTTTGAATTTTAATGGCATCTCTGTTATTCAGTTAGCCGGGCCCGGTGTTTTCAAGTTACAGCTGTTTACTTTAAATACAATGGCTGACGGACGGCTCTTTTATTGGCTACTGCATTCATTACACGTTTCAGAAACAAGTTTGCAAGTGTATATTGCTTCAACAATGTACCGTTGTAATATGTAATTTGTAACTTTATTAGCTACTACACAGTAAAGTACAGTTCTGATAGCTGGCATTGCGATTTTCTTGGCTGTTGCATTTATTGCAGAATTCTTGAGAAAGTTTTCTGAAGGGAATTTCCAGTTTTGTCTAGCTACTACATTTACTATATGATTGTTCATGAAAATTTGGCAATATGTTCCACCTCACCCAAATACAGAAACTTGAAATTGCAATTTTATCTACTATTTTATTTATTGTACAATTTTTTAGAATATATAATTTTTTTAGAGAAGTTGGAGATATATTTCATTCTATTGAAAACGAATTCTGGCGCAAATATTCCAATTTTTCGGTCATTCCATGCATTGTATATTTTTTAAGAAAATTTGATGATACGTTCCACTTTATTGGAACATACTGCGAGCAAATAGCAATTGCAATTTTATTAACTGCTATTGCATGCATTGTTCATTTTAACGCACAGCTGTATGTTAGCTTCCGGCTAGTATCAAAATTTCGTTCACCAGTGATGTACTACGTACGAAAAACTGCCACGAAAAAAAAAAGGTTTGCTGACACACTCATTTATTTTAAATCGCTCGAAATTCTAGCAAATATTTTCAGACTGGTAACAATAGTATAAATATCTTAACTGCAGTGGAAAATGTGTTATTCTACATTGAATTAAACATTAATAAACGCAACTAATTTCAATTTGATTCTACAAGTAAAGAAGTTATATGTAATTCATTGATTTAGATCTCGATATTTTAAGAAATATAAACACGCTGAATACGCCTGACAATTACGTCTGACCCATGGCTGACTCTTTCTACTTACTCCACTCATAACAATGTTTGATTTCTTTTACTGACCAACGTACAGGTACATATCTAATACAACAAGAAAAAGGTATATAAAATGTTCTTAAAATTTATAAATGCTAATATAAATGAAAATAAATAAATAAACTGCATTCAGTGATAATATTGTTGAGAGCCAAAATGCTAGTATTAGTACTTATTATGTATTACATTAATAATACGAGTATTATTATTTATTATGCAATGATGATACCCAAGACTTGAAACACATCTTATGAAAATATTGTTTATGCAACCCTAAAAAGTTTAACTATTGGCAAATCATAAAAGAAATTAAATTACTTTGAGGGTTGTGAACGGTTTAGGATGATCCAATTATTAAATTTGAGATCCAATTATTATTTAACTGATAAATATAAGATTTTACATAAGATAAATAAAAAGATATGTAAAATAAATTTGAAATAAGTGCTATAATAAAAAGGGGACAAATTTTCTCTAAAACGTTATCAGGGCAAAGTCCTGCGGAGAATAAGGATTTATTCTGTTTAAGAATTACGAATTTCCATTCGGATGCAGGGCGTACGTCCCTGTAAAAAAGGGAACACTCAAAGATCACCCCTTTTTCACCCTGATGGATGAGAGTGCACCCTCGAGGGGAGAGCGATAGCGGCTGATCATCGTCTGCCGGTTCCCCGGATGGAAAGGAGAGCACCGTAAAACTAATTGCGGCCGACTTGCACCAAGCTTCCGACCCCTCGTCCCCATCTCCTTCATTCCATCCCTGCCGTTTACACCCCTGTGTCGTCGTTTCTGTGAACCGACCACCCTTAATAGCGTGCGGTTATTACAGAGGAATGACAGGCGGGCGCGATTATACGCAACCCTTTCCCGTTCTTCGCTATCAACCTCCGTTCGTTCCTAATTTTCACCTATTTTCTTCGCGGTGGAACTTCGTTTGAAGAATTTCTCCACCCCTGGACGGGGAGGGGGAGGGGCGGCGAACCTCGGGACCGGTGTTTTTTTAACCCCGATCAAACTAATTCCACGGTTTATCGAGGAGGATTTTAATGAGAATTCTAAAGTCTCCCCGCGCCGTTCTTATTTAACATTTGGATAAATAGAAGGGTCAAGGGAGCGGTATTTACCCTCGAGTTTTAATCTTGCGACGTTTCTTCGCTGCATGTGTACACAGGGTGTCTCAAAAGAACCGGTGTAATGAAAAGATGGCGGGGCTTCGCCGGACTGACCAATATAATCGCGATACTCTTCGCAAATATACCGGGATTTTAAATATTTAGACACTCTGCACACATAGCAGATTTATTAAATTTTGTGGCCCGGTCTTGTCACTGTTTCATGAACTTTGATGTTCAAGGAATACCGTAACAACCAAGAACGTTGATATTTTTCTGCTCATGAAACGAAATAGATTTTAACACAGGATCATGAAGATATCAGAGATGATATCTTATGTGAACTTTACAATTAAGTCCTGCTACCGTATTTACGAAAGATAAAATAAAACATAAGGAAACATAAGTAATTTCATAAACAAAATCGGACAATCGTCTGTTCTGAATACGTAATTCTTTAAATTAAATTCTAATAGAAGATCAAAAGTGTCTGAGATTTTATGAAGCTTTAAATTAAGCTCTACCATATACATAATAATATAAAAAATAAAATAAAATGTACGAATTTAATTTCATCAACTAGGTCAATCTTTCACTTTGAATTCATAATTCTTTGATATGAATTTTAATAAATTAAAAAGAGACCTCGAACAAAGATATTGATTATTAGTTGCAAGCTATCTTTGCCGAAGGGTTGAAGTGGATTAAGAAAATACTTTCAGTGTCGGAGAAGGAAATCACGGTGTCAGAATGATCCCGGAAGTCCCCGGAAACAGGTCCGTCATCAGTTTGCGTGGATCGAAGAGCTTAAGGCCTGTAAGGTCTCCTGAAAAAATGATGAAATCGCTCCGAGTCGAGACGCTGCCTTTCCAAGTTTCGAGGATTCCATTAAAATACATCGGCCACTCTAAGATATTGCGGCGTTAAATTTGACACAAGTTTCTGCCCCGCGCGGCCATGAATCACCGTGCCGCAATCATTTTAGCCGCTCGCGGCGGCTTCTTTTGTCTCCGGCGCGCCTCGCCTCGCCTCGCTTCGCGTGTTTTCTTCGCTTCCTCCCCCGGAGGAATAAAAATGGTATTCGGTAAATCTTGCAGGATGATTCGTGTATTTCCCCGGGATGGGATGGATTATACTTGGAATCGCAGTTCAAAAAGTCTGAAGCACAACGAAATGTCTCCCGCCCGTACTTTTCTATTCCTGATGCCCGTCGATTCGTCACCTTTTTACGAATTTTTTTCCTAATGTCCTGCTTCCTCCCGCCTTTATCCCACTGTCCTCCCCTGTTTTAGATGATTAAAACACTCTCCGATGGTCCAGCATGCTATTTATTTGACCGTTCCATCCCTGCGATCTTTAAAAAGTCCATTTTAAACTTAGAGAATTTTATTAGAAGAAAAATAGCGTTCTCCTGTGAATTGTTGTACTATTACTATTTACGAAATTATAACAGTATAAATACCGACTACTTCTCGGAAATCGGAAATTTTACATACTTTTTGGAATCAATGAATTTTACAGTCAGAAGAAAAGTAATCAATAATATTCTGTTGAATATTACTTAAATTTACACGTTATTTAATTAAAACTTTCAGTCTTTCCGTTACGTTTATTGCCGGGGAATTTTAACTTTTGTTTGTGCAACTTTTTAATAAAATTTTTTATTGTTTGCGATTCAACTTTGAATTTACACTTTTTACAGAAATTTTGCGACATGCTTTTTAAAAAATGTATCTTGTATTTCTAGCGGGAACATTTATTTATTATTTCCACTTTTTATACTTGATTTTACTAGGTTCTTTCAAATGTTACATGTTAGATGTTTGTAAATTATTAAACGTCCGTGATCGTTAATTATTAAACCGTAGATTTCATGGATTTATGACAGAAACGAGTAGATGAAATACAAAACGGACGTTAAAAATGAACAACCGATAGAATCAATTAAACTGATTAACAGAAGAACTAAATTCAATGTAATTCTTGTTCCTCGCAAACCACTGTACATTCGTTTCTCGCAGAAAGATCCGCAGTTCATTAATTAGAAAATAATCGAGGCAGACGAAACAGCGAAACAAACGCCAGCGAATTCGACTATGAGACCCGGAGCGATTACAATATACGATCCCTGTTAAATTCGGCATTTATGAATCCCTGAATGCGGGAGCAGCGGCGCGGCGCGGTGGTGTTCGACGGGCGAAATTCGCGCTCGGGATCGATGAAAACGAAACAGGCGAAGAATGCCGGCCACGGAATGCGGCGTAATCGCGCGGAATGCGGAACTTTGTTTATCCGCGAGCCAGCCGGAACTTTCACGGAAAAAATAATTAGCCGACGCGGACGGGCAACCGACGCGTGTCAGAACGCTCAAGTTAATTTCGCGGATAATCGTTCGGGCAATTTGGCGAGTGTTCGCGGCGGCAAGTAACCCCCGAATTCCGCGTAAATCGCGGCAAAAGAAGTCGACAGTTGCCCGCACCCCGGAAGAGAGAAGTTGCGGAACCGCGCAATTACCGTGCGAGCCAGACGTCCCGGAACTTTAAGCCTGCTCTAACGAACGCCGAATAAAATTTTAACTAGGTGTCCGGCCGAGAGTTAGGCGACAAGAGATTCAGATCCGAATGGAAACACTTTTTTCACACTTCCGTGTGAGAACTTCAAAATAAAATGTCGCGGGCGAGAAGTGTTTCCAGTGTTTCGAGGATTAAAGGATACCGAGAGGCTTGTCGCAGGACTCGCGGAAAATGCGATCGAAAACGGAAACTTTCGGGAGATTCAACGGAACGGCTACTTCGTCGGACTTCTTGATGGATTGTGTCATCTCCCGAGACAAATTTATTAGCCCGGAGAAGAGATCGTGCTGCCGAGAAAAGGATTAGCACATACGTATCCTGAATCATGCAGAATTCTGACCGAACTATTCCGTAAAAGGTGTGCAGCTGTTAATCGATGATTCTTTACGACCATGTGTGCCTTCGGTTCAGAGTTCACTCATTTTCCACATTAGATGCTGCAAAACATTTTATCATGACAAATCTTAAAATCTTTTACGTCTTTCTGGTCGAATTAAAGTGTAAAACGATTATGAATGATAACTATTGTACGAAAATTGCTGCAACTATTTCTGCAAATTGTACGAAGGTGAAATCACCAAAATTTCGCAGGCAGACAAAATACTAAGAATCTTTAAAGTTATCGCATAATTCCTAGATAAAAATATCTGAAAAATCCTCAAGTATTGTTCAAGAAATCATTGAGAATTGCGAGCTCCTCTTTCGCAATACAGTCTGGAAGAATTTCACAGCGTTCCAGCTGACTCGCAGGTTGTTGCCATAATTTCAATATTTTAAGCGACGTTCTATAACAGTGAGAATCTAAAAATAAAATATCAATCGCGCAGGAAAATTTATAAATTCAATTAAGTGTGGTATGCAATCAATTTCAGAGCGTTATTCGAGAACAAATTTAATGGTGTATTTATTCTGCGTCGAGGGTAATTGTATGAGATACGAGAGACAATGCTAGGGAAATCAGAGAAACTAAAACGATATCTAAATTTGTTACTAAAAGTTTGCACGTACATGCAGAGTGTATTAATTAATTCTGATTTGTTCTAGTTGTTTTCCCATATGAATTATATCATATTTCATGTTTACCGCATTGTCATTTTAATGTATTTTGCGCGCTTTGTTTTATTATGTGTAATTAAAATGGTATTGCGATTGTTAACGAATTCGTATAAATGAGCCCGTATTTGAAAGCTGAAAATTATCTTTATAATGGAGGAACGGATAAAACAAAATTTGTTGAAACTTTCTTTGAACACTAAATATTTCGATTATAAGAAACGAGAGGTATATAAAAATTTAAATTTTCTTTAAATCGTTTGAATATATTGGAAATAATATTGACACTGTTAAATTCTTCGTTATAAATTTCACCTACTCATAAATGCATATAATCCGCAGTCAAATTATAATAATCTCAGATTTCAATTCTGTGGCTTAGAAGGCATCATGAATTTTTATGTCAGCTGTAATGGTAACAAATTGAGTTAAAAACGATGTTAACAATTGTCACAAGGATCAGTTCACACATAGATTTATTTTAACTGTTTTCCATGTTCGTCAATAACTTCACAAATTTATTTATTAGTACTCAAATTACCTTTCACGTCAAGATTGTATGCCAGCAATATGTTTAATGACGCCACTATTATATACATATCATTTGCGCGCAATTGTTCGAATGTCACGCAGAATTTCCGATCGTATAGTTTCCATTGCATTTATTATTCATATGGTATCCGTAAATACGATCGCACCTCCCGTTTCCTAGGCTGATCGATTTTATTGACAATGAAATAGAGATGGATGCCTCATTTGCGTTGCCTCCCATACAAAATCCGTAAATCCATCAATTCTTCATATCTCCGTGAAGAATTCATGTTCGACGCTGTGACAGTTCATAACAGTTCAATCTATGCATGTTTGTCGCCCATAAAAATACTACAGACTGTTCTACTTACACAGAAGACATCCACTTTTTAACGTAATTACACGAATTTCCCCCATATACGTTACACGGATTTTCATAAAAATATTTTTCAAATAATTCACAGTATTACAAAACGAATCACATTTCCAATTTCCACGTATTACATTACACTAAAAAATGAGTTTGAAAGCTTACGTGTATAGATTTAAAAAATTTAATTCAGTTCAATAAATTACATACAAAATGAAATGCGTGCGTTATCTTCGCGTGTACGTTTACCATAATTTAGATCAAAGGTTTCCGGTAGGTCTCCTCTCGCTACCGTCGAAGTATGCACTATTTGTTAATTTTCGCCTTAGATTCTGTGCATATTTCGCCGACGATCGATCGCGCTTTGTCTGACATCGAGGTATCTATTAATAAGCATCATTCCGGAGGAAGATCAAACATCTGATGCACCTGGCAAACCTTCGCGCGCGCCCTATAATCCCCGAGCTATATTCCCTCATTAAAAGCGAATTAATAAACAATGTTTCTAGCCGGGAGGCAGGATGGAAGTTCAATGAAATTGGCAGTAAGGACGATCAGAGGGACGCCTCGCAGGTTGCTGGGTGCAGAAACGCGAGCGCACGCCACGGCCAAGTGCGGTTCGTTTCCGGCAAAACGGCGATATCAATTTGGCCAATTAAATGCAGCCCGTTTGTAGCGGGGGAACGCGCGATCTCTGTGTGTTTATCTCCCCCCCTCTCTCTCTCTCTCTCTCTCTCTCTCTCTCTCTCTCTCTCTCTCTCGGCCTGGCTTCTCGTCGAGATGCCACGCTGGAAACACGCAGCCGCGACACCAGCCGCGGTATCTACGAGCCTCGAGGAACCGTGTTAGAGGTGAGCACAGTTGGTACTACAATCTCATATCCTGCCCGTAGACTAACTTCACCAAATGAAACCTCGGCCCGCGGTCCGCAAATATCGCGGCGAAAGATCGGCCCGAGTCGGACCGCGTCGGCCCGACTTTAACAGAACGTCTCAGGACAATGCGCGGCCATGTATATGCTCCGGGTTCATTTTCGCTTTAGATATTCCTTTTTTCTTTTATAGAAAAAACAGAACAGTTGTAGGAAGTTCTTATTGGGGACTTTGTTCTGTGGACTTTACGAAGTGGGGAAATATGTTTTTTGTTTGGCCTGTTTTTCAAAATAGCGGCGGTAACACGGGTTTCGCTGCAGGTATTTTCTACGACAAATCTCTGTGCGGTGTTCTGCAGAATATTTTTTATTTTCCGTTTGTGCAGTGATTTTGTGAGGTAAAAATATTGCGCTACTCTCCAAGGTCCACTTGATAGAGACCGTATGAAATGTTTTTCATCTAGTCTCTCGTTTTCTCGGAAAGAAATTCGGAATGTGTGAATTAAGAAATTCTTCATTTTATGGTTATTGAAAGTATAAAGAGGCATCTGTGGGAAATTATTCAGTAAATGAACAATGATGGTCGCTTAGTTGCACGGAAATGTTGTTGGCGTCGTGAGGGCGGCCAGGATACCATCACGCGGCTCATAATGATCTGGGTTATGAGTTTTATTTCGATGTCGGAATCGGGCTCGTGTGGTTCATGAATTTTGAAAAGAAAGGGGATGAAAAGGGATCGAACGAAACGAACGTCCGCTGAACGCACACAAGCTATTCTGTAAAAATAACTTAGTAACGCTGGAATTAAAAATCCATTTCATTGTTTAACAGTTCGATCGAGATTGGACGCTCGGTGAAAAGACGAGCGAATTTCATGATGAATACATCGTTCGATCGTTAGACTCGCGGAGATTTCAGTGTATTCGGATTTGTGTAACGGGATTTGTAAAAATGGTAGGTAGATTGAAGCGTAATTCCTTTACGAACACTTTATGAGATTGGAAAAACGAGAAAATTAAGTTTCCCGTCCGTCAGGACGGTTTCTATGTTAATCTTTTCAGTAGATTTACATACGCTATAAATGCATAAAGTTCAAGCATTGAAATTCTTCTTTCGTTTGCCTTGACAGCTCGGGCTCATTACGGATGTATAAAATCTTCCGGCTCGGATTTACAAATACGCAGACACGTATACGTATACGCGCCCTTTGTATCGGCAGTTACTTTTCAGGCAGTACTTATTCCTGTTATTAACTGCCCCGCTGAAAGGACAAACAATTCTTTCAATGGCAGTATCAAATGTGAAACACGCTAAAGGATATTCTCCCCTTTGAACGCGAGAAACCTTTTAAACTGAAATAATCAGCTTCAGCGATCGTATCTCCCATTATTTGCGTACGGCCTTCGATAACCGTGCTCCGCGCACACCTTCCAACCGTACGTTTCTCTCGAGCGGAGTGGTACACGATCTCGACCAAGGTACAAAAAAAAAGAAAAAAAAGAAAAAATGAATTCGCTAATGTACCTCGCCGGGTCGAAAGTTCAAAATGAAATACTATCAATCTTAGTTAAAGTTTCCGTCCCGCCGTGTATTACGAATTTGCATGTGCAATAAATGCAGAAAATCTGTTCTCTATTTATAACTTTCATAAATCACTTTTGATCCCGCATAAAACTTTCTACCCCGACCCTCGTTTTTCTTTCCCGCGAAACAAAGCGCGCGACCGGCATGGCAGCGCCGCGGCGATCATTCAATCTGATAAACCGAAGATCGCGCGTCGTCTGCATAATGCATTATCTGTTCGAATAAATTCAACGGTTCGGGACATTCGTTTCTTCCCCGGGCGTGCAGCAGCGATTAAAGCGAAAGAGAGAATGGGAGGGGGGGTTTGTTAAGGAAGCAATATCACGTTCCGCTGATTGCAACATTATCCCGTGGCCTGCACGCCGCGGCGGAAGGAGCGAGCAATTTTCTTCGGGATTCTTGAAGGTCCGATTCCGCATCCATCAACGTCCTCGACGACCGTCCGAGTCGGCACGCGGCCACCGACCAGACTCCGTATTCGACGATTGCGTGTCCTCCCGCAATTCCTCGGCGCCGCGCGACTGACGAACGACTGCACAATTACAGCCGCTGCCCGGGAACCCGGGACGCGATAATTAAAAACAAACCGTCGCTCTCTCGAGTCGATTCTCCGACGGCTGCGTTACTGCCACAGATTCGACGACCACTTCGTGGAATAACAGAGCCGGGGGAGGGGTTAGAACAGGGTGGACAGACAAAACGGAGGACGCACGCGAGCGTGTCCAGTTTATCGTGGAAACGCTCGAATATCACGTAAATCGGCCGCGTTTACCAAGAAATCCGACGAAAAAACTACCACCCTGATAGAGGGAGTACCGTGCCGTGCGGATAATTCTTTATGATACGACGTTTTCTCGCAGTGCATTTTTGTGTAATTGTATAGTCCTCTTCAGGTCGGGAACGTTTCATTTGAACCACGCTTTTCAACTTTACGTATGAAATGTAAACGTTGGATGATCCTCTTTAGAACGGTGTGAAATAATTTTTAAAATTACGAGCTTTAGTGTGTGCAATTTTCCCGAAAACGTCCAGTGGAAGAAGCTGGTCTATAATCAGACAAGTGAGACAAGAGGTCAGAGAGGCAAAATAATACGGACTATGACCAGCCAAGTAGAATATGGTGGCTTTTGACGAGACGAGTAGAATAGGTCGGTTTATATAAGAGCGAGTGGAATACGATAAACTTTGATCCGACAAGTGGAATAAGACCTACATTAGTCGTATCAAGTATTAAAGAGCAGGTTTTAGGGATTTCTCGTGGACAGGCTTTGATCAAACGAGTGGAACAGAACAGAATTCATCGGACCAAGTTGTACGTGATAATGCTCACACAGATAGACTAGTTTAAAATGTGATCATACAAGAATAGGTCAAAATGTGATCAGAAGAATGGCATATATGATCGAACAACTACAACAGGTCAATAGAGTATCAAGTAAGTAGAATAGGTCGAGACGCGATCAGACAGGTGGAATAGGGGAACAATGTATTTCGTTCGATAAAACGATTCTTGAGGTAAAAATGATACATATTATTAATTTTCATAAATATTAGGTTGTTGCATAGGAAATGTTCGATTTTAGAATATCATGAAGCGTTTGATCGAGAAATATCATCATAATCTACAGGTTCATTTTAAGGTACAAAGGTGTTCTTTAAGATCTTCAATTTTTATATCGATATCCAATTTTACATGTAAATAAATTTTATTTCAACGTGAATCAGTGTGATTGTCCAGTGAAAAAGTAAGATATTAACGAAAGCATTGCGTGATTTTTGGTAAAAATGTATGGACTAACGAACACGCTATACGTCGATGATAAAGAAAACTACAAAACAGAGATGAGGATTTTGTAAATCAAGCGGCAAGTAATTTATTGATAGAGTATGCTGATCGGAATGATACTGACTTTGAAATTCGTTTTGAAATTGACCGGCAACGTGGTAGATATATTGTTTTCAGAAAATTTGCAAGTGACATAAATTGCATCCGCAGTCATACTGACCAGATAAATATTCCAAACAGATTTTTTCGGGAACTGAAGTTATCGACGAGCAAATTTCATTTCTGGTTCTGGACGAATTTTGTCAATCTCTGTACCAGCAGTTACACAACGCCCAGTGCTTTCCGAACAGTGACGAAATAAAATCGCATGGAAGGGCCACGAGGAGCGAAAAAAGCCCTGAAATTGATACATTTGGACGGGAGTCATTGTAGTCGAACGTGAAATATCCGCGACGCCGATAGAATCCAATAATATGCAATTTCAAGTTCGAGAGCAACTCCATCGCCGCGGATCGATACGACGCAGACCGTCCAGGATCGGTCGGCGTTCCCGTTCCGTTCCGATTCGCCGGCTCCCGGCGTAAAAACCTGCAACAATCCGGCTGGAGAAAGTGTGCGCCCGTGGAAGATGAGAGAGAAAGAGAGAGAGAGAGAGATCCGTCAAGTTCGATAATCAATTTTTATGCCGGCCCGTTTTGTAATCTCGTTACGAGGCCGCGAAACTTGGTCTCGGATACGTCTCGATGGCTGCTTAACACTTTACCTACAGTTTTCTAATAGTCCCTTCGAAGTCGACTATCAACAGTTGGGGATTTCGTAACGGACTGTCAAGAACCAACGAAAATTTCGTGCGTAACCCACAAAAATAATTCGGAAAAATATAATTGTGAAAATATAATCAATACGAAGTTTTGTATTATCTTGTTTTGAACGTTCCGATTTAATTTTGGATCTCCGTTTAGTTAAATTTTTGCGGAATATTTAGGAAGATTCTAGTCTAGCGAAGGATCGAGGTCTCAGGAACCAGTATACATTTGAGGATTAAGAAGCCCATTAATAGGCTTCCGGTAAGTCATGTTAATCGTGCTGAATCGAGCCGCCACGGTTTAACTTCCGGGAAGCTTCCCCTCTCTCTCCCCCCCTCTCTCTCTCTCTCTGGGACTCGTTATTTTATTCCGATAGGCTCTCCAGAGACGCATGGACACTTTTCCCGGTGGAATTTTCCGGCTGCTCGCCAGATTGATGGCGGAACACGGAGGATACGTCGCTCGATGCAGGTGAAAAAAGATCGCGCGCGGCCCGAATATCGATATATTCCTCCTCGGAGGTACGAGACCTGCTTCGCCTCGGCATATGCCCGAACGACCACGATAACGACGATGTCCGCGTCTTGGCCGCGTGCCTGAATCTTCCGCTGAAGTTCTCGAGTAAACGAAATGCGCGCCGGAAGAAATGAATACGAATCGACGGGATTTCTCGGGCGAAAAAGGACGACCGGGTCCCGAGTTACACGGTGCGAGCATTAGCGAGTCCGTCTGCTTGATTTCCTTCGTTTGCCTTTCCTTAAACGAGAAAGCAAAAAGTGGAATACACAAACCTAGAATATAAAGCCAATCTCTCGTCGAAATAATATTAAAAGCTGACGATTGATTCTTGGGGAGATTGCAGTTGCTCGAAGACGACCAGAATATAATCTGTTGGACAGTTGTTGTTTGTCATCGGAAATTTTTTTTGGAAGGAAGAATGATTAAACGTATCCATTAAATCTTTCGGTTATACAAGAATAATATTTAGCTGCACAAGCACTGGCAGGTTGCTTTTCTTGGAATGCTCAGAAATATTGAGTATGTAAGAAAAAATGTTAAACTTAATAATATATAGGGAGATAACGTTTCGTTTAGATAATTTTAGAATTTCGTAAGATGATCTAGAGAAAATCATGGATGCTAAAAGATGTGATAAATGTAAGACGACGATGAAGAATCATGAATTGTTTCCTACTGAAGACGAACGACGACTGATTGTTTCCTCCTTCGTATACTTCTTAAGTCTGTGTTCGACCAATGCTCAACTTTTCTACTTAGAACGAGTCTCGATAATAAAAAGGTTTGCGAAATAATTTTAATTCGTTTAAGTGGCTGGAACTATTCATTCTTGTGTGAGATTGAACAGTGAAACCAGCCAACCGTGGTCAGACACAGCCGATTTAGCGCAGTTCCAGCACGCGATATCGATTTATTCGGAAACGCAGTTCAAAGCAATTGCGATGAACCTTTGTCCAGATATTTTTTTCTGCAAAATCACCCTCTTTTTATTTCCGCCGTCAGTTCAATATCCGTCACAAGAGTTCAATCGTTCGTTCATATTTTTCTCATATAGCCTGTCAAAACGGCGATTTTGAAATGTTTGTCCCATCGACCAATATAAAGTGTTACGAAATACATTGTCGAATTCTGGGAAATAATGTGAAGTAAGTCAAAAGTCCGTTTTAAATTTAATATTCTTGATGAAAATTATAGGTGACACGAAGAAATGTTACAGACGAAAGATGTAGGATATAGAAGAGTATAGGGAATATTTTCATTATAATGTATAAATTTACATTATCAATTCGATCTCAAGAAAGTGGGGAAACCGAATGAACATCAAAATAATAAGTGACTGCAGTAATGCACGCTATGTGGAGACAATGAAAATGTTTCGCTTTTGTAAAACGAACACACCAGCAAAATTGGTAAACGAATTTTAGCACAATCTTTTCACTTGCGGGTGAAGTACCCAGGCACGGTTAATAATACTTTATTCCCGATAATATGATTACTTATGATTGTAATAGATGTCTAGGGACATTTCCATGAAGGTTCAAAGTACCAGCATGAAATTGGATTATTTTATTTTCGTTCATTGTCATCGCACCGTGTGTCGTGTTCGAGGTCTAAATTCGTCGACACTACACGATGCATCGTGGGATAGTTTTGAACAATTGAACACCGAAATAATGTAATTTGCCGACCAGTAATTCTCCATCTCTGAGGTGGCTCGGCCGGTGAACAGCGGCCTCGACGTCGCACAATCGCCGACGTAGAATCGACGGAGCAATTTATATGCTGCACCCCTAAAGGGACCGCACCGCAAAGGGTTGCAACGTGTCTTTTGATCGAGCAAAGCTGATCGAGCCATCGAACCGGTCAGCCGAACGGTATTGAGCCGCGTGCTGGAACGTAACACGGGAATATTGCTTCCGGACGGAAGCTGGAAAACCGCTTCGAGATAAGAACGCGTTAATGAATTCCGTGCCAGCAATACGCGCGAGCATCGCGCATATTTTAATATTAATTCGAGACCTGGCTATGCTTCCCGAGGGTTCGCTCCCCCGGTGAGAGGCCCCCGTGTGTCGTCGATGGAGAGAGCCCATGCTAGCGTAATCATCCGAGCAAAGGGCGGAACACGCGAGAACCGCACAAAGGGTCATAACAACGTGTCCTTTTCACGAGAAACATTGATCAAAGCGGGGGAGGGGACACCATTTTCCAGGAATAAATTAGTTCCAGGAATATTGGCCTCTCGAACTGTTATCTCAAGGCGTGAACAAATTTTCAAGAATCCACAATTTTTATTCGAACTACTTTTTCCCATTCGATAAAATGAATATCGACTGATCAATAAGCTCGGAAAAATTTAATCCGTCCGTTTTCGAGTGCGTTGTTCGTATTATACTGCTATCTGTGTTTGTTTCTTTTGAATGTATTTTTTGCTTTGAATACATTTATCACCAGAAAAGTAGAATAGGGGAGACATGTGGCAAAATTGTTCAATGTTTCATAAGCCTGTAATTGGAGCGGCGCTGTCTATTGTCAGAGCCAACGTGTCTGTGGTTCTGCAAGTAGAATAGAACCGGATTTAGACAAACAAGTCATACAAATTAAAGGGAAATGGTTTACGAGGCAAGCTTTATCCAGATCAAGTGAAATTAACCGGCCTCTGGCCTGACAAGTGTTAAGGAGTCTGTTGTTCTGCAGATAAGTAGAATAGGACTGGATTAGGTCGAACAAGTAGAACAGAGCCCGCTATAGTCAAGCAAGCAGAACAAGTGGGTTTGTAAGTGGATAGATTAAACAGAAATGACATATATTATTCAGGTCATGTAGAATAAGTCTGTTTATGCCCCGGCAGTGGGAACAAGATAGCCCTTAATACAGTAAGTAAATTAGCAAAATAGGAATTAATTACATTAGGTTAAATGATCGCCAACGAATACAGATTTATTCAGGTGGCGCGGTGTTAGACTGTTTGTGATCAAATAGGTAAGTACCATAATAATTGATTTGATCAGATTATGTAAAACTGACCTACCTCGGAACAAACTTCATTCAGGTTAACCATAATAAGACAAGCTTTAATCAGTCACAGAGATTAGGACAGCTTTAACCGGATTAAATGGAATACCCCAGCATAGAATTAGACAAATAGAATACAATAGGATAATCTATAATTACGCAAGTAGAATAGAGACAAACTTTTGTTACACAAACAGGCTAAAGATGAGCTGCCAACAGACAAGTAGAATAGGGATGGCACGTAGCCAAACGAGTGGAATAGGACAAGTTGAATCAGACGAGTTGATCCTCCTGTCGTGTGAACCTACATATGTCTGAATCGTGTAATGGAATGTTATCATTCGACTGGAGCTCTTTATGTAAATTTCATCCTCATGATGTGCGTTATAAAGTCAGGAGTAAGGGAAAGATTTCTATCGTTGATTACAAAATTCTTTCCCACAAATGTACAAATGTCGTTGCGCGTTTACGAGTCTAAATATTTTCCTGTATTTTAAAATGTTACTAACATTAACTTTTTCTTCCAGAAAATTGTGCATGACAAACGGGTCCGAATTATTAGGTTATTGTACACGAAATGTCCGGTTATTGACATTTCACGTTAAACAACCTCATTGTAAAATTGGACGTTTCATGTACGACAAGTTGTAGAAAAGGACTAATCTATTATCCAATATCCAACATTTATTAACCTAGACATTTCCCACTATTTTAAAATGGTGAGAATTCTCTGGATTTCGAAGAACCTTTGATCTGTGTATCACGCCTTTCGCTATCACCGCTATCGCTGCGGCCGCAGCTCGCGCGCACGTTTCAGTATTAATTTAACCCTGGGCCTTGCGGGCGTGGGCTAGCATGTAAACCCGTGTTCGTCGATAGAGAGAACCAGTAGCGTAATCTTTAGCAACGGCCGGAGAAAGCTAGGACCGCACAAAGGGCCGCAACACGATGTCCTTTTCCCGAGGAACGCTGATCAAAGCAGGGGGAGAGGGTTGACGTGGGGTATGAGGGTTCCTGGGGGGATGTTGGACGGGAGGTTTGGGGCGACGCGGAGGGTGGGTTACGGAAGCACGGGGAAGATATCGGGGCACGAGGCACGAAGCGTAATACGGAAATTTCGCTTCCGGCCAGAGGCGTGCGTGGAACGCGCGCGCGGCCGCGACATACCGCACAAAAAGAACCGTACACCACACGGCAAAAGGGCCATCGGGATTGGTTGTGCTGGAATTGTCATCAAGGGATTCACCCCGCGGCGCTAAAATATTTCCACCGGCTGATTTCTACCATGGCTCGTACCATTCCGGCCGCGTTCTATCCCTTTTCTCCAGGGCTTCCCTTTATATCCCGCCTAGTTTATTGCTGTAGCAGTCCTCTCGCCCCATCCCCGCCACCACGCCACCGCGTTATCAACCACTCTTGAACCACTGACGCTGCGATTTCTGAGCTTCCGATACCCCACTGCCGAGCGAAACGAGTGCGTGCCTGCTTAGCCGCCCCGCGATCTCATTTCTTCGGGTTATTCGGCAGTGAACCTTCGATCAAATTGTTTTAGCTCGCATAAAGCGCCGAATCCACCATCGCCGTTAGAGTTTTACCGCGCCCGCAAGCTGCTGATCTTCTCTAACCGTTTCGATCAGATGAACATTGATTTCGTTATCTAAAAATTTGAAGAATTGTTATTAACCTTTTGCTCCCGATACTACCGATCCGAATTTTTGTCTGATATATTTTCTACGAAATATGTTGAGCGATGCCGCGACGTTCGTTTCGCGTTGCTCGGGTTCATTTTCGAATTAACGAAAAGCGGAACTAATTGAGAGATGAATATAGGAACGTTGGTGGTCTTACAAGTTTATTTTACTTTAAGGAAACTTGATTGTAGATTTTGCCGTTTCGATTCTCCGTGTTTTACAGATTGATACGGCGTTGCAAACGGTATTACTAGCGTTACAGCGACAGCCCGGAGTTAGAGATACGACGTTGCCGTTACGATTCTTGTTGTGATATTATCTCCGATTAGTGGTTGGCGGAACTTATATCTACTTCCGCCCACAGTTCACGATTCCCTTCCTTCGTCATTTTCGCTTTTTGGGAGGAGTTTTCGGAATGGTCTAGGGGCGGTCATTGCAATTTTGAAGGTGACCGTAGCAGAGAATAAACCAAGGAAGCGCTTCGGGCCTGGCAAGACGTCTTGAAGTTAAAAAACTCGATGAATTGGATGGCGCGGGCTGGCAAACAGATGGCCCGAGGACTAAGTCGGTAGTTAGAAACGCTAAATGGTGATGCCCCATGGCGTCTAGGATTTATTGTAGCTATGTCGTAAACGACAGTTTATTTGGATTTGCGGGGTTGTAAACGGATCCGTCTCGATAGTGGCGTTAGAACCGTGTTTTCGGTGGGCACGTGGCGGACAGACGGCTCGCCTAGGCCATTGTTTTGCAAGGTGAGGGCGCAGGTAAACCAAGGACAGGCCGAAGACCGTTACATGACTTGGTGCGGAGGAACGCGTCGCAACAAAAGAAGATGTGAAATTCCATGCTTTGTTTAACTTTGAAAATTTCACTTTAAGAGCTAAGACTCCGCAGATTCGCGATAAGGTAGAGTGACCACGTTACCGATAAAAATAGGCGAAAAATGGTTTTACGTGACTCAACTTTCCGTCCTTGTATGAGAATGTTTTTCGCTGAGAAAGGAGCATATTCGAAAGAGGATGTTTCAATCTAGCTCGCGCTGGTCACGAGCTGACGAGATTATGCAGAATTTTGGTAATATAAGCGTTAAAAGTAGACCAACAATTGACGATGTGCATGCCATGGAATCCAAGCATTTTTATGCCATTGGATGAGTTGTCTGGATGAAATCCAGAAAATATCTCCAGCTTTAAATCGAGATATATTTTGTCTTGATTCTCTGCGAAATTCAGAATTCATAATACCGATAATACAGAGCAAAAAACGTGACAAGTTTAGTCGCAGACTTAAGACCCGTCGGATCAAGACCAAGACGGATCTTAAGTCTGAGTCTGAAGGCTGTGAACGGAAATTAAACAGCAGTTACCGACCTGCTGACTTGAATCCCAAAATACTAAACCGATAGGCAAAGTATCAATATAAAATGTTCCGAATCGAATTCTATTTTCATAAAATCTATCTCTCGCATCACGTTTCATCAAGGAATTCGATCCCCGCCAACGTTCCTTCTCGATTTCACTCGTGCTCTTCCCGAGACCCGGAATCGGAACAACGAAAACGTATTACGAATATAAATCAGCGTGCGCCTTCTCAAAGGGGTCGCCCGGTAATTATACGATTGCACGGTCCCCATGGAGCACGCTGATAATTTCGAATCAAACTTCTCAATGAAAGTTCTCGCCCGTCTGCGGTCCATTGTGCGGGCCGCCCCGCGCCGCGCCGCGCCGCTCCACGCTGGTCCCGCGGCCCAACTTTCCCTCGAGTTAATTAATTATCTCGCTCATAACACGGGAATCGCTCGATCGGGATCAGCGACGCGTGTCGCGATCCCTGTCGCAGATTCCGTGCCGAGACCGTTGTGATCGCTGCAACTTAAATCGGATTGAGGCTTGAGGACGAAGGCTGTTGTCGGACACCAGGTTGATTAAAAGTCATTCATCCGTGTTTCCGTGGCAGGTATCCAAAATTTATCATCAGTGAATTTCGGATTTTTAATGCGAAATAGATATTGTATGTATCAATTACAAGAAAAGGGAGTTGAATAAAAATTGATTTCTTGTCTTGTTAATATTAATAGATCGTGAATAATGTATCTGTAATATTAAATTCTTCTGATATTTTCACTATTATAAGTTACACCTACTCGTCGCTAATCATTAGGCAGCGAATTTTATGCACTTATGACGAAAACGAATGTGATTTAAAGCAGCAAGAACATTAGAAGGATTTAAGAATGTTATGTTATTTTAAATCTACTAAACATATTGCGAAAAGAAATGAATTTTTATTTTACTGAAGTTGGTTGCAATTCATGTAGAAAATTTTAATTTTATTAACGATCCGCATTCTATTAATCATTGTTTCCGGCACTGTGGAAAAGGTCCTGGCAATTTAAGAAGTAAGGACTTTCCAAAGGCTCATGGGAGGTACAAGGGAGTTCACACTATTTACCATAAACGATGAAATGTTGCGTGGTGCAGTCTGTTATTTTGTTCACATCATTCCTACTTGCGAGGTACCTTATGACTAGAGAAGCAGATTAGAGTCAAGCTATGATCAGACAACCAGTACAGAGTAACCTCCGGGAAAGTGGCAGGAAAGTGTGACAGAGTGAGCTATTTTCACTATACAGCGAATGCTTATGCAGAATTCAAATCTTATATGTACATCGTTTGCAAGAACCAGGATTCAAATAAACATTTAATTCACTCTTATTAAAATGATTACCTAAGTTGAAATTAGTGTATCGATACTGTTACTTATATTCTTTTCATTTTTCTACAATATGAAAGCTCACCAAATATATGTTGTCAGTATTGCATAAAATCGATAGTAAAATTATTAAAATAAGAATAAATAGATCATTTACTAGATTGCGCAAGTAGAATTATTACTAGATTGCACAAGTAGAATTATTACTAGATTGCACAAGTAGAATTATTACTAGATTGAACAAGTAGAATAGGATTCGCTTTGATCGGGCACTTAGGGATAGG